>OVBB01000533.1:2430-19912 GCA_900406415.1 Isatis lusitanica
ATCTCTGGAACATAATGGAAATGACGAGCTAATCCCCACCTGCATGATCAAAAAGCCATTGATCGATGTTGTCGTGATGAACAACATGTAACATTAACTTTGTAATAGCATAATAAGGTAGAAATAAACTCACCATCCCGAGGTTAAGAGAAGACTGGTTTTAGTTTCACCAGCTGTTGTCGTATATGTCGCCACAATCTGCAACGAACCGAGAGACCAGAAACTGTTCATACACATGGGAGTATTTCGAATTTGAAAAGGAATAAGCTAACTTCACCGAGTGTATTATGATCACACCTTTGACGGGGCTTTGCCCCAGACCGAGCATTTCCCGTTTGTCCTCCTGAACTCTTGCCTTTGTCTATCGCAGTCATAGTTTATATAAATGCAAAGAAGTCCCGCCACTAGAATGTATATTACCAACTGCAAACCAAGGAAGGAAATTATGATGTCTAAATGTCCAAACTATTTTACCATCAATAGTGTTTTCATTGGACGCGGTTATGCTACTACATAGACTGATATCTGACAGCTAGAATCATGAGCCATAGTATGCAACCATTCAAACATATGCTAAACCATAACTCTCTTGTTTCTATTGTAATAAAAGATACCCGGTAATTAAATTACAAGACTTAAAAGTGCAATTTCTAGAATTTGAATCCTTTAGAAAACCCAGATTCTGGGATTCTCACATTTAGCTTAACCTTTCTCTTTCCCATGGAGGTTTTTCATTTGATTAACATCTAACACACCAAGGGTCTTTCTCACGTATCTTTTCCTCTATATTCAGCTATAAAAAGTTAATATTTCGCACCTGAGTTCCAAGTTCGACTGGGTGGTTTACAAGGTACATGCCTGGAGAGGTATAAATAGAAGGCACCCACACCAGACAACCCCAGCAAATGTAGAAGCCAGCTGAAAAATCACAAGTTTACAAAGTATAGACAAAATTTAGCTTTCAGTCTTTTTTTTTTTTTTTTTTGTCACAACTTTCAGTCTATTTAAAGCTGGAAATAACCATATGAATCATCTAATGCTGCATCAGCTATATAAACAGAACCCGGCAAGGATATTATGGCCAAATAGTAAAGAAATTTTTATGGATGATGATGATATATGTACCAGAAGCATACCTCGGTCATGTGCGATGTCCATGGTGTTCCAGTAACCAGCTTCCCACCAGAAAAATTTCGTGACATACACCAGCATCAGTATGGTGTTCACCAGCATTGAATCAGAAACTCTCCCATTTAATTCATACTGGTTAAAAAAGTATAGGAACCACAAATTAGAAGAGGTGAGACAAATATGAACTCGAAGAAATCTCATAAGAGTGTGGAAATCTATCTAGAAAGTACCTGTTTAATGCAGTACGTGACGGCAAGAACTGCCCAAGACATCATACCAAATCTGCAATTAGTAAAAACCTTGATGTCAAAGTTCTTACCAATTCGAGGGTACAACTCCATCCCCTGCAAAGCATGACGCAAAAATTACAGTGAGAATAAGAATGGAACAAATTGGATGGTGCTAATGATAAGCTGGACGCGAAGAGTGCGAAAATATCTCATCTATGTTTAATAATTATTATACTTTATTATTTTCCTTCACCTTCTGGCAGTTAAAGACCATATTCATAACAAACTAGTTTTCTTGTGTAGAGTCAACTAAACGAATAAATGACGCTACAAAGACACCGACGTTTACAGGTCTACTAACTGTGGAACTTTACGAAAGCTTGAGCTTTGAATGTCTAGTAAAGAGACAAGAAATTCATGAGGATATGGCTAACATTGGCAAGACGTGAGTTCCTTATGTAAATCTCAACCAGTAATTTCAGAAGAATGAGAATTCGATCAGCAGAAATAACTCACCCAATAGAAGTCGATAATCAGGTTACCACATGAACCAGAATCACTTGATGAAGGTGCAACGTGACCCTTGTACAAGACAAAAGGACAAGTTTTAAAAACTTAAAAAAAAACAAATTTTACATTAGTAGACACAAGAAGAAAAGCAACACCCCCTTCATGTATAGATAGTTACCTTTATGTATAACAAAATACAGAATACGAGGCTTCCCAAGATAAGTGCCGAAAATATCTCACCCAAATGATCGTAGACAATTGCAGGGTTGAATATCCCAAACCTGAATAGCAAAAAGAAGTCAACTCCTATAGGTGCAACACTTGAACCAAACAAGAGATACGTAGCATAATAAACTAACTTAAAGTATTCAAAAGAGATAAACATTGCTTACCACCAAAGACCAAGATAGGTGGCTAGTGTCACAAAATAGGCAGCCAAACCATTGGCCTGCAAGAACAAAACCGCACAGTTGTTTATTTGCATCAACTTGGAGCCCGCAAGGCTAACTGAACTTCTGTAAAGGGCAATATCAATACCTTGTAAACAGGTCGGTTTCCCGTAGGAGAAATTGGGCCTTCAACTCTTTTACCAGGAAGAAGCAGCTGAAGAGCAGCCTCAAATGCTCCATAGCAAAAAATTATCTTCCAAGCGATCGCAGTTGGTCTTGGCCATATGTTGATGAGCCCTTGAACTCCATTCTGCCACAAGAAGCTACAGGTCTGAGCAACAGAACCATCCTGATGAACCATTGTGTACCATCTGCATTACAAAGAAATGAAACTAGTTTACATTTACTTCCAAAAACTCACCGTAAACGATAACCTCGAGATAGTATAATGGCGCTAACTAAATTTTCCAACAACAGAGAAGAAGAGAATTATGATTGAAGGAGTATACCGCAGTCAACTCTATAAATCTGGAACATGAAGCAGGTGGAAATATGAACGAATAACAACAAAAGTAGTGGCTACAGTTGCAGATAAAATTTATTAGCAAATAGACGAAAACTGTATGGACCCAACAAATAAATGTGAATCTACTATCCTTTGTTTGCTTAATCTGGAGAAAAGAATAAAAAATCTCCGTCAATGAATAACGAAGCCCATAACTGTATCACTACGTGACCTGCGGCTAGCAAATTCTCAAAACCTTAAAACACATCTACCAGAAACGAATTCCAAAATTCCATTTGAATCGAAGATTCTTACTAATGGAAAACGATTTGAATATATCGGCTATGAACTAAGTAGACGTCATCAAACTGTACGAGCCGATCTGAAAGTAGGTAAAAAAAAAAGTGGAACGAGAATGAAGAGCTTACAGGAGAATGACGACAGGTGGACAGAAAGCGAGAAGCGATAGCATCGATGCGTAAGTAACGATCGGAGAATGCACAGTCTCCGCCATCTTCTTCTTCTTCTTCTTCTTCTATCGCTCTTTCTCTCTTTCTCTCTCTCTCGGGACCAAAATGTTGATTCTGATCTGTACTGACTGACCCCACCACAGAAGGACTCTGCGATGTTAACGATGGAGACGATGAACTCCCTCAGGTCCACTCCTGACTTTGCCAAGGAAGTTTTGTTAATAAAATTAAAAAAATCCACGTGTCATGTGCCCTCCACATGGTTTTAAATAATTCCACTTTTGCCCCTCAAGACTTTTCTTTGCCGTCGTGTTCCTCTCCCGATCCCAATCATTCTCTCTCTCTCAAAACTCGAAGATCGTCGTCTCTGGTGTTCAACACATAGTGATGAATCAAGTCCATACCCATCACTCTGATTCGTAGCTATAGTTTTACCAATTTATTAGTCGCGAACCACAAGCAATGCTTGGCTTGGAAGAACAAAATCCTCGAGAATTGGTTGGATTCGGGTAAGTCTCTCTCTCCTGTATCTAATTTTCAATATTCGGATTTAGTGTAATTCCCGGGAAAGTTTTGTTGAATTCCTGGAATTGGCGTTTCACAGGTTTTTCCATTTCAAGATCTTTTAGTATGTTCAAGAGATGCAGTTAGTGCCTAATGATGATGACAGGAAGGAAGAAGAGATTCTACTCGACGAATCTGCATCCTCGAACGAAATCGTAGCAGCGGAAAGAGGAGGCCATCGTGCTGCGGAGGAAGGAGAGGTTTTAGAGATAGCTGAGAGTGATGACGACGAAACTACACATCTCGTTGCTGGAGATCAGCCACAATGTCGAATTTGCCTCGATGTTGGAGGTATATATTGATAAGCCTTTCTTGATCTTAAAAACCCAGTGAGGATACGATAAATTTATTTTTGCTATGTGTTGAGAAATGAGACGGCTTTTGTTTCTTGTGGATATGTGATTGCAGGGGAAGATCTGATTGGTCCGTGCAATTGTAAAGGTACTCAGAAGTACGTGCACAGATCTTGTCTCGATAATTGGCGCTCGACCAAGGTAAGAACGGTGCTTCGTTGCTCTGATTCTTGTTCTTTGTTGGCCATTGCTGAAGAAAAGTGTTTAATTTCTTGGATATGGATGTTCTGAAAGCTGTTTGTTCTCTCTCTGTCTGCAAATATGTTTGCAGGAAGGTTTTGCGTTTTCGCATTGTACAGAGTGTAGAGCCGTCTTTAAACTCCGAGCCAATGTGCCTCCTGATAGATGGTGGTTGAGATTGAGATTTCAGCTCCTGGTTGCTAGAGATCATGCATTCATCTTCATCACTGTTCAGATGGTAAAGGACTTGTTCTCCTTACTAAAATTTAGTGATTGTACATTTTCTTCTACGATGTTATCAGCTTCTTGACTCTCATTTTTGTCCATGTACACTCTGATGAGCTTCAAATTCACTAGAATCGAATCATGAGAGCGCAAATCCATTGTTATAATTGCTATATTAGTTTATGACCAAATCCGTGGTTTCTTGTTTCATTCAGAAACCGAAACAGGGCATTCCTTATGTGAATTTCGTTTTGGATGATGGTAAGTCAATGCATTTATATTGATGAACAAATTCTTCATGTATCAACAGGTTGTAGCATTCTTGGGGTTACTAGTTTACAAGTTCTACGGTGAAGAACTACGTGAGATGTTTGGTTATGAGGAACATCCTTATGGGTTCTACACATTAGCTGGTAACACTTCTTCTCGCTTTCTATAGGTTAACACCATCTCTGAGCTATGGGTCTTAATCCACTGAGTCTGTTCTGTGTTTCATGTTGCAGTTTTGGCCATTGTCTTGGTAGGACTACTTTACGGATTCTTCATCGCAATTATATGTGGTCAAAGGATCAATGAGCGGCATTACCATGTTCTTGCCAAACAAGAACTCACAAAGGTCTGGTTTCTTGCAGATTCTCTGTTATTTAGTTATTCACTGTGATTGGTTCTCTGATATACAACATTGTATTTCTGTATCGATCGTATCAGGAGTATATAGTGGAAGACCGAGACTGCAAGAATGTTCCTGAGCTTGACCAGAGTCATGTAATGGAACTTAGAATGTTGGGACTTTATTGAACATAAATACGAGAAAAGAGCTCGCTGGATCTTATACTCTTCACTTCACCTGTAAATTATACTCTTCATTGATTGTCACCGTTTTTCCAACGATTTCCAAGTCACCTTTTTTTGAGGTTTTCTTTATATCTTCTAATGAAACATTGAATCTGTACGAGTATACACTCAGAAGCAAATTAGTTTACAAAGAAAATGTATTGATGATCTTCTCTTCTGATGAATGTATTGATGATCATCTCCTTTTCCTCTTTGTCGTAATCATACGTATATTCCTAGAATCACCTCCTTGGGGACAGTTTCAACCATCCAGGGTGGCCTTTAAATCAGACGAGACCAAAGAAAAGACATTAATTATCACACGAAAATAAAGGAGATAAAAGCACCGATATATGAAAAAAGCATTTAAAGGTGGCTCACTTGTTTAATATGAAATTGAACGTTCCTTGTGATGCACGTCTAAGAAGAGCTTCCCTAGCCTCTACCGCGATCCCTTGAGGCTGCATCCAAAACATCAATGCTTCAATGTAAACAAACAAACCTTAAGATCGGTTTTGTGAATATACAGAGAGAGAAAAAGAGAGACACCTCTTCTGGAAACCAAACCCCTGGTTGTGTGCTTCCTTCAAGCATTGCAAGAACAAAAGCCGCGGTTGAAACTCCAACGGCTCTGTAAACCCAAGAGATTTCGGTTCTTAAAGATAGCTCTATGTAGGCGCTTATCGCATGTATTTTGTATATACATAATTATATATGCGTGTTATTGGGTTTACGCTAATATAATGATGTAAAGGAGACTCACATGGACAGCTTTTTATGACTGTATAACCCAACTGTGACTCGTCCATCCGAGCACTCCAAGTCAACCTTCCCAAAGAGGTTAAGATAAGGAACAACGAGTGAGTAACCGAAATAGACTACTGTAAATAACTTTGCAGTGCTCCGTTCTTTCCCATTACCCTCATCGAGACACGCTCTCCAGAAATGCTATCCATGGCCCTAACGACAGGGTCGAACAGGTCTACCATTTGCTGGACTTTGCTTCTATCTCTAAGGACCTCCTAGAGCAAGCAAGACGAGCATTGCAAATTTTGATTACAGAAAAGATATAATTATCGTCTTCGATCACGAAGCCATTGATTCAGGGAAGGTCTGAGCATAATACCGGTGGTAAGAGTTTTGTCATGATCTCCATTCCCCAGTTCCAGAAGAAAGGAGCGGTGCCGAAACGAGCACTGACAGTTGGCACTCCGAGAACTTCATGAGTTGATCTTACTTCTGGCAAATTCCTGCGAAACAAACCACTCTTCTAAGCAAAAGTGTTTCCGGGATGTCAATGGAGCTTTTGATATGGAGGAGGGACTTACAAAAGATAGACGTCTCTTTTCCGGATGCCTTTTCCAAAATCAACGTTTATCATACCGCTGTAGGGTTTTAGTTTCACCTTCTCTCCTGTTCAAGTCACCACTAATACAAGGCTTAGAAAATTGATAAATGATTCACAGTAGAATAGAGAGATGCGTTTTAATTTTCTGAGAGTCTAAAGTCCTGTAACACTCGCCTTGTTTATACGCTGTAACTTCCTCACCGAGAAGTAGGAAACTCGTGGCCAATATTGTAGGACCTGCACCACCAGTTCCTGCTGTGTAATAGGAGAACCTGAAATGACATTATGAGACAAGAAAAGCTGATACAACTAAAACAAAATATCTTTGCAATATGAAAGCTCTTGTTTCAGCTACAATACTAAACATCTGAGTAAGTTCCTTGCGTTACCTCAATTTCTCTGGCTTCCCCTTGTCTTCACTTCTTGCTGCAGCAACCATTTCTGCCGCCATGACTATTGAGAAAGTAAAACACATATTCAAATTGTTGCATCAATGAGACTATATATCAAAACATAAAAAGCAAGAGGGACTTGTGATCAGATTTAACACCATTGCTAACTCCTGGGTATATTCCAGCTGTTGTAATCGCCGGGACATTCGCAGCAACTGCTTCTGCCTGGAGAGATTTCGCGCGGAAAGCGTAGCTCATGTCGTCACAAACATCGACATAAGCAGTCTGTTTCAGACATGAACCCAGAAAGAAAAATCTCTCTGTAAGTTTCATCTCTAAAGATTCTAACTCAATTCATATAGACAATGTAAGACTCGGTGACATGGAAAATGTTTCTTTTACCTTATCCTCACCTTGGTCTTTATGGCAGCTTCAAGAACAGTGCACTGAGGAGCTTGCTGAAAAGGTCCAGCAGCATGGACTACAAGGTCAACGTCTGCATTTACACACTTCACGGTAAATACTAAAGAAGAAGACAAAACCAAAGCCCCAGATAAACCGTAAAGTTGTCTAAATTCATTACCAGTGTCAAATCAATCCTAAAATGCGTCAGACCGTAACTGAAGCATATATACATAACACTGACATTGCTTTGGTCAAACGAAACATACCTCTTAAACTTGTCTCAAGCGTCTTAGTGTCATTGATATCTACTTGAGCAAACTCAGAATTCTCGCCCAGTTTAGCCACCATTGCTTCACCTTTCTCCCTGCAGCACAGAGGATTTCAACTTGTTTGACATTTCTTTAATATAAAAAAAAAATTCACTAAAATCAGTTTAGAAACATAACCTATTCCGTCCAGCGACGACGATCTTTAGCTTGGGACATAGCTTAGAGAGAGCAACAGCAGTAGACCCGCCGACCCGACCCGTTCCACCCAACACTAAGACCCGATAGTTCCGAGTAGGATCCGCGAGCTTAATCTCTGGAACGCCGTCGTATTTCGTCTCGTTTGAGGAAGATGCTCGCACCGTCGCTCTGTACGACGGATGCAGCAGCAGAGCTCGCGCCATTCTCTCTCTTTCCCTCGCTCTCACCTCATCTCATTAGCAGTTTTATCGAAGGCGATGACGTGGCAACCGTCTGGTGTTTGATGACGTGTTGAAATCTCAACGGGATAACTGACTCCCTGTGCGAGCCAGTAAAAATGCTTGGGCTTTTATGGGCCTAGTTGGTACATTATGGGCCTTATAAATGCGTGGGTCGAAACCAAGAAATTGACTATAGATATTTGTTCTTCTTATTTATTTGCTTCATGACTCGTCGAAGTCTCAATGGGATAAATAACGCCTGGGGAGCTTAGGATTTTACTTTGGCTATTATGGGCCAAATTGGTAAATAATAATGGGTGGGTGGGTCTAAAAGAAAAGTTGGAATACCAGATTATAGATACTTCTTTTTCTTATTGTTTTGTTTTTTTCTTAATCTTAAACTTTGATATAAAGACAAAATAAGGCACAATTTGAACATGATAAATAGCTAAAATGGAAATATTCAGTTACGTATATAAATACATAACAGATAAATGCAATCACATGAACTTAAATGCGAAATCAAATGATCAGATTTAATTGAAATCAAATGATCAGCTAAAATTAGTATTCAAAACGACCCGGAAAGAGGAAAGACAGCGTTGCGTCAGCGAAGGGTAAGCAGGTGACGTGTCATGTCACGTGACCACAATCACGTTCGAAATCCGAGACCAAAACGCGGAGAACCTCTAGGGTTAGACTTAGGGGGGGACGAAGTAGACCCCAAAGAAGGGTCAAAATAGTAAATATGTGGAAACCTGTGGGTCCTGTTGTTGAGTGGCAGTGAGCTGTCAAACTGGGGAAGAGCGATTTTTTTCTCTTCCTTTTCTTCTTCTTCTTCGTCTCTTTTTTTTTTTTCTTTTTGGTTGGGTTAAATGGCAACGTGCGTTTTCATGGGCTCTGACGCTGTTTGTCCCTCACCATTGTTGATATTTTTAATTTCCCAACAAGAAAAACATTTTTTGTTCAAAATTGATAAAAAGAAACTATAATTGTAAAATTAAAATTGCCAGCTTTTATGCGGCTGTTCGCCACATTCATACACCAAAGGACATTCGATACTATTGAAGTATCCATAATTGATTTATATAATAATTATGTATCGTTTTTACCGACTTTTTGTACTCCTCCAGAAATTTCAAAAAAATTGCTAAAACATTAATAATGAATATACAAATATTGACTTAATAATTGGAATATTTATTTTCTTTCAAAAATATTGACGTTTTAGCATCTCAATGTAAAATAAAATATTTCAGTCGTTGCTAATTATGATTAGAGAATTAATGAAAATATAATATTGAACAAAAGTTATTCTAACCTAACTATGTTGTAAAGTAATAAGAGATCACTTAATTTATTTTAATTTTGGGTTGGGGTTTGGTCATCATTTTCTAAATAAGTTGTTATCAATGCTTCCGCCGCTTAGTTTACAAACTACGTACGATCAAGCGTTATGAGAATTAATTAATTTAACTAAATAATGAAATCGCACGATAATGGCTGGCACAAAATAATAATGCCAATGCGAAAAATCACATAATATTTGCCAAGTTGGCTAATGTAGGGCATGGTGCAAAAAGGAGAAGAAAAGGTGAGAATTACAATTCAGCCCCTTTACGTTACTGGTTGTTGGACTAGATTCGGCCACGAGTCATTATCAATAATCTTTGCTCAAGAGGGGAGATTATTATATGCTAATTAACTATTTGATGGTTAGTATTTTTGGAATTATAATAAATGATGATGAGAGATTCCCAACGGCAAAAAGAGCACGCCGTTGAAATTATATTCAAAGGAGAGTCTTATTAAATCGACCGGTCAAAGGTCAAACGGAAGCATTACTCTTTTACTTTATCTTATTTTTTAAAAAATGATGGGGGAATTTAAATGCAAGTAGTTACGTTTGGTATTTCCCTATTTGTAACTCACCTTAAAAGTGGGATTAAAGAAAAAGAAAGAGACGACTGGGCACGACGGTAATTTTATAGAAATCGAGGGTACATAAAATAAATCAACGTATTTTCATTTTCATATGTTAATAATCATGTNATTCAATTTTGGTTAGACACGAAAATAAGAACATACTATACAAAAATAATCGTCTCACTTATTGATAAAACTTGAAATTCGTCGCCTTTTTTTTATTTGGAAGATAATTAGGTTGATAAAGAAGAGTAAGTTAACTAAAAAACTGCACAGATAAAATTTATGGCAAAAAATAGCTTAGACAAAAAAAACCATTTTAACAATCATTTTTTTTGTAGGTGGTAGTTTCTTTCTTTTCATAAAATTGTATTTTTTTCTTGAAAATCTGACAACAAATATGTAAGAAAATAACAGATGTTTTAAACTGAGTAATTAATTTTGGAGAGGAAAAAAAAAAACGAAACCGTCGACATCCAAAAAGACGAGAGGGTATAATGTAATTACGCGAATATATATACACATACATATATCTCTATATATATAGATTCATCACTTCGCTTTCCAGCCCCTTCTCTCTCCTTCCGCTTTTGTCTCTGCCGAAATCCATAAATCTCTCTTTCTCTCTCTCTCTCTCCATATCTATCGTCAGTATCACCGCCGCTCGGGTTTTGAAAATCGCCGGAGATTACCGACGGAAACCTCCGTCTAAATCGTGGCAGTTAGTTTACGGGGTAGAGGAGTAAGAGCTGAGGGAGGAAGGCGGTTTTGTCTGCGGAAAAGACGGCAATAGAAGTCGAGAGAGAAAGAAAGATTAACAAAAAAAAGGAAGTCGTTGAAGATGGTGAAACGGAGCCGTTTTGGGTTTTCTGATCGGCGGTATTCACTGCTCAACTCTTTATTGGAGTAGGTGCCGTCTTAGAGGTTTGTGAGAGAGGAAGGAATTGTGTATCTGTGTTTGGTTCTGTTTTGGTTGGTGTTTGGTGATGGGGAAGGTCGCGGTTGCGTTTGCGGCGGCTGCGGTTGTGGCGGCTTGTTCCGTCGCGGCTGTGATGGTGCGGAGGAGAATGAAGAGCCGGAGGAAATGGAGGACTGTGGTTGAGATTCTCAAGGAGTTGGAGGACGCTTGTGATACTCCCGTGGGGAGGTTGAGGCAAGTGGTGGATGCCATGGCGGTGGAGATGCACGCTGGATTGGCGTCTGAAGGAGGCTCAAAGCTTAAAATGCTGCTCACTTACGTCGATGATTTGCCCAAAGGGTAAAGGTTTCTTCTTAATGGTTGCTAACTAGGGATTGCTCAAGTAATGTGTGCAGATGATCCATGTCCCTTAAGTTTGCTAGAACTATTGTGAAGTCGAATGCTTTGTTGCTTGATCCATAAAGTACAATGTCTTGTTCTAATAATCTGAGCAATGAGCTCATTCTTGGTCGTGGTCGCTCTAAAAGAGTGTCTACTTTGAGCTTTAGTTGGAGCTAAAGAATTAAAGAAGTGTCAGTGGGTACCATTTTCGCAGGCACAGATCCTTTGATTCTGTTCTCTTTCTCTCTCTTTTTTTCTTATGTGAAGTTTACATATACTATAAAAGCTTCAAACTACTCCTTTTTCGCTCTCTTATCTCTTACCTTTACTTTGGTATCTTGTTCCTATCCACTAGATTGCTACTGTTCAAGGAAAAATGTACTAGTTTCTTCATATTGTAGCCATTGGATTCTCCTTTTATTGTTGCATGCGGCTCTTTTTTTTCTACTGTTCCTAAGCAATTCATTGGCGAAGCTTCTACAATATATCTTATCTTCATCGGATAATGTGACTAAGTGCACCTGTAGAGATGTATTTCAAAATGCTTGGTTTGTACTTGCAGAGGCTACAGCATGCCTGTTATTCCTGTAATCATTACATTCAATCGTAGCATATGTGTGTAGGATTTGCACTGACTGCTTTTATTTCAGGACGGAGAAAGGAACTTATTATGCACTTCACCTTGGGGGCACTTATTTTAGGATTTTAAGGGTTCATCTGGGTGGTGAAAGGTCATATCTAGATGTTCAAGATGTTGAACGACACCCCATACCTTCACATTTGATGAATAGCACCAGCGAGGTGACTGTTCACTTTCTTTCATTTCTCAACAGTCCTTGCTTGTTGTATATAATGTAAGCTGCTTAATTTAGTGTCTGGTATATTTTGGTTCACATGATTGCAGGTTCTTTTCAACTTCCTCGCCTTTTCCTTGGAAAGGTTTATCGAAAAAGAAGGAAACGAGTCCAATTCACAAGGTGTTCGAAGGGAACTTGCATTTACGTTTTCGTTCCCTGTCAAGCATACTTCTATGTCCTCGGGAGTTCTAATCAAATGGACCAAAGGTTTTGAGATTAGTGAAATGGTTAGTAAAATGATACTGAAATTACTTCTTAGATTCTCTGTAACCCTTTGCTTGGTTTTCAGATATTGTTTGTTACTCTTTGGATTCGAATAGTTTATAGTTATATGGTAGCATTATTTCCATTCTACACTTACTAACTTGATAGAATCACTATTTATACTATCAAAGCATTACCTGATTATCCTGAAAGCACTCTTGACTTAACAGGAGTGGATGTTCTTGAACTTAAAAATTAGCTATGTAATGTTTTGGTGACAATGTAATCCATCTCTTGGTTTTTGGTGGGAGTTTGACATATTGAAATTTAAATTTATTTTGTTATATAACGTGCATTTTTTATTGTTTTAGGTTGGGAAAGACATAGCTGAATGTCTACAAGGAGCGCTGAACAGAAGAGGCCTAGATATGAACGTTGCGGCTCTTGTAAGTTTTTGGTCACCCCCAACAGAATCATTTCCTTGGATAATTTTTGCACGTTGACTGAAATATCTTTGGTCTTTCTCCTTTGTTACCTACCACTTATAGAAAATTTTGACGCCTTAGCTAAACTTATAGACAAATTATCTATCTGTCAGAAAATCTCATGAAATGATGCTTTGTTCTGATTTCAGTTTCCTCTATTGAGCAGGTGAATGATACTGTCGGAGCCCTGTCACTTGGATATTATCATGATCCAGACACGATTGCTGCGGTTGTATTTGGAACAGGTAGTAATGCATGTTATTTGGAACGAACCGACGCCATAATCAAGTGTCAGGGTCTGCTTACAACTTCTGGAAGCATGGTACAAAGAATCAATTGATGGTTCATTAAAAAAACAGCTATCATGCTTTATAGATCAGAAGAAGAAATGTGAAAGATTCGTTCTTTCTTATGTTTCAGGTGGTCAATATGGAGTGGGGGAATTTTTGGTCCTCACATCTGCCTAGAACTTCATATGACATTGACTTGGATGCAGAGAGTTCAAATTCAAACGATATGGTAATCTTTGCTTAATTTCTATTTTTTTCCCTGTTGTGTATTGCTAATTATCAGGTGAAGAACAAGCAGTGAGATTTAATATCTTTTGAGGTTTCTCTTATATAGGGATTTGAGAAGATGATAGCAGGAATGTATCTGGGTGACATTGTTCGTAGAGTAATTCTTCGCATGTCACAAGAATCCGATATCTTTGGGCCCTCCTCGTCTGTGTTATCTGAGCCTGACGTTCTAAGGTACGTATCTTTATCTCTTGCTGGAAAGCTGATTCTTATTCTATTTAGATGCTGGATTTCACGTAATGTATCTCCTTGCATCAACTTATACATGGACACACTTAGATCTTCACCAAGTATCTAACTAGTAACGTTTTTTTTCTTCTGCAAAATCGAAACAACTAACCGTGTATATTCCAATCTCCTAGAACAAATTCAGTCTCAGCTATGCATGAAGATGACACGCCCGAGTTACAAGAAGTAGCAAGAATCTTGAAAGACTTAGGGGTAAGTTAAAAGCTCATCTATTATCGTACCTGTTATGGAACTTGAAGGCTATATGGAACTTAAACTTCTGTAAAACGAATGAACAGGTATCAGATGTACCACTGAAGGTGAGAAAACTAGTGGTGAAAATATGCGACGTGGTGACACGAAGAGCGGGGAGGCTAGCAGCAGCGGGAATTGCAGGGATCTTGAAGAAGATAGGCCGAGATGGAAGCGGAGGAATCACGAGCGGGAGAAGCAGAAGCGAAATCCAAATGCAGAAGAGAACAGTTGTTGCAGTAGAAGGAGGCTTGTACATGAATTACACTATGTTTAGAGAATACATGGAAGAAGCCCTCGTCGAGATTTTAGGAGAAGAAGTGAGTAAATACGTGGTCGTCAAAGCCATGGAAGATGGTTCTAGCATTGGCTCTGCTCTTCTCGTTGCCTCTTTACAGTCATGAATCATCATCATCATCATCATCATCGTTCGTATTAAATGTTTATATAATTTGGTTATGTGCGTCTGGGCGTGTGTGTAAATATATTTATTCAATATTTGTTTGTTGTTTATTATTGTTATATAGACGCATATATATAGCTTGTGTGTAAATGTTTAGGAAGGTATTTTATCTATTCTTTGTTTCTTCTATTCTTATCATGTGAATGGGAAAATAGGTATTTGGTTCTTTTTAAAAGTTTTAGTGTATGTAAAAGGTGATGATGATAAATGGAATTTTCATTTCTGTTGCTTTTTTCTTTTCTTTTGCTTTTTAGGTGTCCAAAACTACTAAAGAAAATCGTTTGTTTAGCCCTTATTGAAGAAAGAAAAAAAGAATCTTTTCTTTTCTATCTTCGCTTGTGTGGCGCATTTTCCCTAAAAGAATAGTGTTCAAATAGGCTTGCTAAAATTTCGTTCATTAGCTTTTTTTTTTAGACAATCATTTGGTTAGGTAATAGTAGAACATTATTGTAGAACTAATAAATGATTCGATTTTTATTTTATTTGAATTTGTAGTGGAAAAGGTTTTTTCTTCAAACATGATCTAAAAGCCCACCTATTTCACCTCTCTATAGTAAATATAAAGCTAAAGAAAAGGAGGGTGCAAACACATTGTTGAATATTTTCTAAAAGACTATGAAAGGGTATCAGGGCATCAATTCAACTGCATCTTTGTAAACTCCAAAATATATCAAAAAGATTCAATCAATAACACTCTTTCTTTTACAGCACAGATTAAGAATTACTTGAAAACTAGATAACAAGTTTTTCTTATAGCACTCGTCACATCTTTTCCAACAATAACTTATTGTATGCCTTGTTTCGTCCTCTCAGTCACTCTCATAAAGTTTTTGTGATCTTCAGAACGAGATAGACATATGATCTTACTCATCCACATACAAAAGAGTATGTTATCAATTTTTTCTTCCAACTAAAGGACGCTGGAATCAGGAAAAGGTTCATCAATTTGATAGGCAGAAGATCTAAACAATCAGATCAAGTCATACAGATGCCTCCATGCATTACGTCATGGACTACACAAGATTCAATTCATCTATTATATATATCCAAAGTAAGCTCTCACAACTTCACTTTAGACCATCATGTATGTCATGACGTCAAACCAATTAATGTTGATATGATCATCATAATTTTTATCAAGCGCCAACGGTTGAGCAGAGCACTTTTGGAGAATGGTATCCGAGTTGGAGAAGCTTTAGCTAGAAGAAAGATGAACCATGTCGAATGATGAATCCTGCAGGTGATTTGACAAACTCTTTAGATGCGAATATTGCTTCTTTCCTCTCAAGTCAACAACAGCAACACTAAGAGTTAAAAGGTTTCATAAGGGTAAAGTAACAATAGGCAAAATGTTTCTTACTTGGAAAGTGTTAGAGAGGAACAAAAAAAAATAGAAAAGTGACAGTATAACATTCTCTATTAACAAAGCAATCTTGCAATGGCTAGATGAACTATTATGTCAAGAAAAGTAGAAAGGATAAAAAGTTTACATCGAAAATTTAGCTTAGACGACCTAAAATAGATTTTTAAGTTCAAAATTCGTGAAACTTTGACATTTCAGAGGGTGTACAAATGAGCAGAATCTCAAACACTATCTTACATATGATTCGTGTTCTTATCACCCACATGCAAAACTATATTTATCACCGAAGATTCAAACTCCACATACCATTCATCACTGAAGCATTCTGTCGATTCCTGCCCGGAAAGAAGGCCACTATGAGGGCTTATTAATTCTAACAAACAATCAAAACAGACTAATATTCAAACAATCATCCAAGTCTTGTACTAGCCAATCGATTATCTCCTATCTTACTGAAAACTGCAAAAAGAAAAATCAACAAACGTGGGCCTTTGCTAGTAGCAGCCAATAGACTGTTAAGGACGAAACCGTCATTTGATAGCCATCGATTATTGTATCTTTTTGAATTATTAAAAAAGGCAAGAGTGGACGGAAAAATCAACATCATCGATGTGTTCCATTTTATCGTCATATCTTCCCACAGCGCAAACCAAAAGAGAAGACTTTTCTTTTTCCTTCCTACAGTCTAGAGAGCACCGAGAAACGATGAGCTCGTCAAGAAAGCTTCAGGTTCTTTCACCAGTTCCCGCCGATATCGACATAGCCAATTCCGTCGAGCCTTTACACATCGCCGAGATTGCCAGAGATCTCAATCTCAGCCCACTTCACTACGATCTCTATGGCAAGTACAAAGCAAAGGTATACTCTTTTTTTATGTTTCCTGTAAAATGAATCTTCTTCTCTCTCTGGGTTGTTCTCGATTTGGAAGTTTTGAGACACGATTGAACAAGGATCCCAGAGAACTCTGTTTCCGCTACATGCTTGTCTTTTCTATTGGTAGACACAAAATTGATACTTTATGAAGAGGCTCCTTCATCACTAGTTTCCCATATGAAGAAGTGGTTCAGTGTTCTGATATAAATCAACTGATGTTCTGTTTATTTAGGTTTTGTTGTCTGCATTTGATGAGCTTCAAGATCGAGAAGACGGCTACTATGTAGTTGTTGGAGGGATTACTCCAACTCCTCTTGGAGAAGGCAAATCTACTACAACTGTAGGACTTTGCCAAGCCTTAGGAGCTTACCTCGATAAGAAGGTTTACATCTTTGTCTCTCTCTTTTGCTTTGCTTTTGTATAAACTTCTCTCTTTGTGTTTTGATTGACCAAGTCTTGTTTGCTCAGGTTGTTACTTGTCTTCGCCAACCCTCACAAGGACCAACCTTTGGAATCAAAGGAGGTGCAGCTGGTGGTGGGTATAGTCAGGTGATTCCCATGGATGAGTTCAATCTTCATCTCACTGGAGATATCCACGCGATCACTGCTTCCAACAATCTCTTAGCTGCTGCCATCGACACTCGGATTTTCCATGAGGCGTCTCAATCCGACAAGGCTCTTTTCAACAGGCTGTGTCCTCCGAATAAAGAAGGCAAGCGTAGTTTCAGC
>OVBB01000534.1:0-22125 GCA_900406415.1 Isatis lusitanica
TTATATTACAATTGATTGATTAGATAGTGATTGCAAAATCCTGTTTACCAAGCGGTCCAATAGAGTAAACCGGAGGTAAAATAGATTGTATGGATTGGATGACATCGTGTTCCAGATCATCGAACGTGTTAAGAATGATAGCTGAAGCACGTGTGGCTCGAGCTGCCTCATGGATGATGAAGTTGAGCATTATGTCGTTCGGATTAGTTGTACGGATGAAGCTAGGAATGTCTTTTAATCTTAGGTTTCTCATAGATGGAATCCAATCTATTGTCGTGTCTAAATGTTCCTTGGTCAAGTAACTCTCATCTGCCAAATCCACTTTAATTAGTTTGAACATCTAAAATTTATTTATTATAAGAAAATCACCGTATTGATATATATAGAATTTCCTGCATCTGCATATATATGGAAGTTCATGCATCTGCATTGAATATGCACAGTATACTAAGAGCTAGAAAGTTGCAATACAACATAAAATAACACTCTATGTAAAACAAAAGCCAAACTTTAAAATTACATTTTTCATAAAACATAGAGAATAATAAACTATTATGAAGCCCAATGTTATATAACTTTGTCAAAAAAAATAAACTACATTTTAGTTTTCTTCTTGCTAATTCACCTAAGTTTGTCAATGCTATTTAATAGCTAAGCTATTTGTGATGAAGTTAAATTATGAGCTACTTTCATCTACCATGTCTCAACATAAAAATAGTTTTTGGTCAACCTTCAACTTTTTCTATGTCAAGTAAAGTCAATTAATGCTATTTAAGTAGCTATTTGTGATGAAGTTAAGCTATGAGCTAGTTTCATCATAAAAATCGTAATTGGTCTCCCAACAACTTTTTCTAAGTCAAGTAAAGAAGCTCAATTGATTGCAGACTATTATATTATAATATCTATTGGCGGGGGAAAATGATTTGGATTCTAGCATATACCTTTGATTAATCTAACAAAATAAAAAAACTTTAACTATCGTAAAGCATATTTGATGTAGGGAACGACCATAGAAGATTATTATGTTTTGCAATAATTGTGATAGGCTGTGCAGGAAATAAGGGAAGCGAAATCCGAAAGGTCAAATGATATGATTGTTTAACAATGATGTTCATTAGATATTTTACACCCGTTCCGTTTGATAATAACTATTGTTACAGTGTGTTATTTGAATGAATAGTTTAATCAATAATTATCTAATTAATTATTGGAAATTTTTATGTAACGATATTTTAAATGCAACTTGATATTTCTTGAAACTTGAACTCACTCCTGAACTCGTGGTTTCTTATGGGTTTCTACGTTAAATTAATAATTGTAACACGGATCAAGCCATTAATCAAAAATAATAATAGTATATACCTTTCAATGGAGATAACCCCTTCTCGATGAAGCGATGGTAGTGTAAATAAGCCAGGAAGCCACAAGCACTTGTGGTCCAGAAAAGAACCTCCGGGACACCGAGCTCCTCCGCAGCATCAAGAGTAAAGCTCATACAACCGTCCGATACGATACAGCTCACCGGAGGGACTTCATCTTGGGCGTTGATCCGACGAAGAAGCTCCTTGAACGGAGCGAGACCATTCTTCATGGTGGACTCGCTAAGCGCAGGGATATCCTGCGTGACGTCCACGTCAGTCTCCGGCAGACCGTCAGGGATGGACTCGAACCGGAAGGAAGGAAGCCCGTCGAGGGCGTTGGGCCCACGGGACCGGAGGAGACGGTTGTGGTTGTATATGGTGTTGACGAAGGTAACGTAGAAGCCTTTAGCGTGGAGGAGTTTAGCCACTTTCAGCATCGGGTTGATGTGGCCTTGAGCCGGGTAAGGCACACAAACTGCGTGTCGTTTTCCGGCGGGGAAAGTGGCGTGAGATCCCATTTTCTTTCGTGCTTATGCCGACAGAAACAAAAATGAAAAAAGATATGTATTTGTGTTTGAACTGGGCATGATGATTCTGTTAGGCTTTAGAGGACTCCATTTATATAGAAAGGTAAATGAGAATGAGACAACCAGAGCGAGACCATAATAAGACACGTGCGAAGATTGCCCATATCGGCCATGTTCGATCTCGAGGCCGAATTTGTGTATTAATCTAGGGGCTCATTAATCTATTGTAAAAGTTATAAGCCTGCCTTTTTCAAAAGAAAAAGTTATAGGCCGGCCAAAAAGATAATGTTTTTTTTTTATCTACAAGATTGAGTTCACTGTGGTCAGGTGACATAAAAGTTTCTGTTAGTCAATTATTCAATCAAGTGACGTGTGAGAATTGTGCGAACTCGCTGAATTTTCGGTGGCGATCTCATGTTCAAGTTGTCTCTCATCATGGCATGGCCGATATGATCATGTTTTTTTACTTCTCATTATATGGTATGGTATCCTTGTCGAGTTGACAAGATATTTCACAAATATATTAGGTTTTTATTATCATCTTACGTTAAAAAAATTTAAATAAAATTATATCATCCCCATTGCTTGCTGTTGTCCTAAGAGAACCATGTTAACAACTATCTGAAAATTAGATTCCGACGAACCACACGTAAGCTCCGTCGCTTTCTCAGCCAAGCGCCTCCACTCTTCAGCCTTCTTTCTCATTTCCTTTCCTTTCTCTCCATCCATTAGCTCTCTTACCACCGCGTGAACCTCCTCCCTCCCCACATCTCCACCGATCTCCATCCCCACTCCCCACTCGTCACAGCAGAACTTACAGTTTGTTGGCTGTTCTGCAAAGAATGGCCAACACACCATCGGGACTCCACCACAAAGACTCTCTAGAGTTGAGTTCCATCCACTGTGAGTTAAAAACCCTCCGATCGCTGGATGAGCAAGAACTTTCTCTTGAGGACACCAAGTCGCTAGCATCCTCCGGTCAGCCGTCTCCTTTAAAAACTCTAGCGGAAGCATGGACATATCACCGTCTACTAAATCCGGCCTGATCACCCACAAAAAGTCTTTTCCTGTTGCTGCCAAACCCCAAGCGAACTCAAGGAGTTGTTTTCGGCTCATCACTGCTATGCTACCAAAGTTAACGTAAACTTCACTGTTTTGAGATTTGGTATTGAGCCAGTCTAGACACTCTGTCTCCTCCCTCCATAGATTTGATCCCATCCGTCCCATCTCGCTATCCTCATCGATATCCCGATTCACTAGTAGATGGAGCGGTCCAATAGGGTACACTTGAGGTAAAATAAAATGCAAAGATTGGATGATGTCATGCTCAAGATCATCAAAAGTATTGAGAATGATAGCAGAAGCACGTTTGACTTGGTCAGCCTCATGGATTAAAATTTTTAGTAGTATGTCATCAAGATTAGTTGCACGGATGAAAGTGGGAATGTCTTTTAGTTTTAGGTTCCTCATAGATGGAATCCAATCTATCTTTGTGTCTAAGTACTCCTTGGTCAAATAACTCTCATCTGCAAAAATCCACCACTATTTTATTAGTAATGATAGTTTAAGATATCGATATTTAAGTAGTAGAAATGAAAGTTAAATTTTAACTAATATTAATCAAAATAATACTACCTTTAAGTGGACACAAGCCCTTCTCGATGAAACGATGGAAGTATAGATAAGCCATGAAGCCACAAGCACTTGTGGTCCAGAAAAGAACCTCCGGGACACCGAGTTCCTCTGCAGCGTCAAGTGTAAAGCTCATACAACCGTCGGATACGATACAACTCACCGGAGGAACATCATCTCCGGCGTTGATCCGCTGAAGAAGTTCCTTGAACGGAGCTAGGCAGTTCTTCATGATGGCCTCACAAAGGGAATTGACTTCCTGCATCGTATCCCCATCGGTCTTTGGTAGACCATCATGGATAGACTCGAACCGGAACGTAGGAACCGCGTCCAGTGCGTTGGGACCACGCGACCGGAGTAGACGGTTGTGGTTGTAGACGTTGTTGACGAAGGTGACGTGGAAGCCTCTGGCGTGGAGGAGTTTAGCTAGTTGCAGCATCGGGTTGATGTGGCCTTGAGCAGGGAAAGGCACGCAAACAACGTGTGGTTTTTGTCCGCTTGAAACGGCATGAGGTGCCATTTATTCTTTCTCGTGTGCCAAAGAAGGAAGAATGGATATGTATGTATGTGATTGATCTAGTGGCGATTTAACTACACTTTATATATACTCAAAGACTTCACAATGAGATGGCGAGACCATGTCATTCTCGTAAGTAGAGATTGTCGACATCTGCGTCACGAGCGAAAATTCCTAGATGGCGTAACATTGAAATGCGGCCAACAACTTAAAGATAATGTTTATCTACATGTAACATGTAGGATGAAATAAAATTAAGAATAGTGGCCCTGTGAGGCAATTATTTCGGGATTTCTTTTCAAAATTTGTAAACTAAATAATTAAAACTCTATATTTTTATATTAAGATTTTATTTTTAGAAAATGTCAATTTTATTAGAATAAGTTTTGCAGGTATCCTTCTTAGAATAAGTTTTGCAGGTAAACTAAATAATTAAAAATCCATATTTTTATGTTTTCAATTAATCATGACCTACTTTTGGAACCGGCCGGCCTAAGAGAAGCTTATTAACAACCTTCTTAAAATTCAGGACGGACGAACCATGCGGATGCGCCGTCGCTTCCTCGGCCAAACGCCGCCACTCCTCCGCCTTCACTCTCATTTTCTTTCCTTTCTCTCCATCCATCAGCTCCCTAACCACCGCCTCAACCTCCTCCCTCTTCACATCTCCACCGATCTCCATTCCAACCTCCCACTCACTGCAGCAGAATTTACAGTTCGTCTGTTGTTCAGCAAAGAACGGCCAACACACCATCGGAACTCCACCGGAAATACTTTCTAACGTTGAGTTCCATCCACAATGTGTCAAGAACCCTCCAACAGCCGAATGAGAGAGGACTTTCTCTTGAGGACACCAACTCGACAACATCCTTCGATCTTTTGTCTCAGTCAAGAACTCCGGAGGAATCACTGCCTCCTCTCCGGCCACTAAATCCGGCCTGATCACCCACAAAAACTCTTTTTCTGTCGCCGCCAAACCCCATGCAAACTCCACGAGCTGCTTCGCCGTCATAACCGTTATGCTCCCAAAGTTAACATAAACCACACTGTTTCGAGACTTAGTATCGAGCCAATCCAAACACTCTCTCTGCTCTCTCCAAAGATTTGATCCTATCATACCAGTCTCACTACCTTCTTTAATCTCCTTGTTCACTAAAAGATGAAGCGGTCCGATTGAGTAAACCGGTGGTAAAATGGACTGAATAGACTGGATGATGTCATGTTCGAGGTCCTCGAACGTGTTGAGAATGATAGCAGAGGCGCGTTTGGC
Source organism: Isatis lusitanica (assembly GCA_900406415.1). Lineage (NCBI taxonomy): Eukaryota > Viridiplantae > Streptophyta > Magnoliopsida > Brassicales > Brassicaceae > Isatis > Isatis lusitanica. The sequence goes on from OVBB01000534.1 coordinate 5,308, forward strand.
TCGGCCGGTCTCGCGGACAAGGAAATTGAGCATTATGTCGTTGGGGTTAGTGGTACGAATGAAGGTAGGGATGTCTTTCAATTTTAGATTCTTCATCGATGGTATCCAATCTATAGCTGTGTCCAAGTATTCATTTGTCAAGCAACTCTCATCTGCAAAATCCATTATACTAATTTAATTATTTATTCTCCCAAATGCCACAACCTACGTAAAAAAATGCAAAAAACTAGCATACAGAATTTGATGCATTTATATTGATTGTCTAGAAAGTAGAAAGTGATGTATGCGCATGCCTATTTGTAATCAGTTTTTACTATCCTTCACGTACTTGTTTCTCTTGACATTTATTTTCATGTTTCGTCAAATCATATAATTGCCACACTGTATTAATACGCACCTATGACCTACTTATATAAAGGTCATTGTCATCAAATTTTTCGAATACGAAGGGAAGAGGAGTTACACCGATCATGTATATAATTTTTAGTTAATTGCTAGTTTTTGTTTTGGTCAGGAGCTTATTTACTAGTCCTATCTCATTATTTTGTCTGATTTATTTTTTTTGTCGGCTGAAATTTCCATGATATGAAGCTACCTTTTTAAAAACCAATGGCTCAAGAGAAAGTATCATACGTACAGAACTAATAATTTTTCTTTTTTTGGTGTAAATGTTAAGAGAAAAAGTAATCATTTATTATCTAAACGTGGGTAGATCAACATTTAAGAGGAGTACTCATTCTGAGGAAATCTAATATTATGTTTGGAAAGAGTTACAGGTTAAGTGGTTTACATAATCAAATCTTGAACCAAACAGAAAAGTTCAGAAAAGGTTGGGTTTTAGTGTCACTTTCCAATTGCTAGTCTAACGGTTCAATAGATAAAGACTAGTTTCAATAGTAGATTCTGAGTCTGATCTTTGAAACCGTATCCATTTTTTTGTTTTTGTTTTATTAACAAAGGAGGCCACAACAAATTATTGAGATTGGAGTCTTCCAAATGTCAGAGTAAGCATTAGCTTTGTTAGGTTCCATAAGTCCACATTCAGGTAAGTGGAGTCGAACTCCTTCAAATTAAATGAGAAGAAACAGCACAGTGTATCACCCACTAGGCGAAGTTCGTGTTTCGGTATTTTAAGATTTCTTACGTTAAGTTTAATATCATAACGGCAAATAAATCAAGAATTAATGTAAGCACACGTAAGTACCTTTAAAAGGAGAGAAACCTTTCTCGATGAAGAGATGAAAGTGTAAATAAGCCATAAAGCCACACGTACTAGGGGTCCAGAGAAGAACCTCCGGGACACCGAGTTCCTCCGCAGCGTCAAGTGTAAAGCTCATACAACCGTCCGATACGATACAACTCACCGGAGGAACATCATCCTTAGCGTTGATATGCCGGAGAATATCCTTGAAAGGAGTTAGACAGTTCTTCATAGTGGACTCGGAAAGGGCAGGAATGTCCTGCGTGGCATCCACCTCAGTCTCCGGTAGACCGTCAGGGATGGCTTCGAACCGGAAGGAAGCAATCCCGTCGAGGGCGTTGGGCCCACGTGATCTTAGTAGGCGCTTGTGGTTGTAGATGGTGTTCACGAAGGTGACGTGGAAGCCTTTGGCGTGGAGGAGTTTAGCTACTTTCAGCATCGGATTGATGTGGCCTTGAGCCGGATAGGGCACGCAAACTACGTGTGGTTTTTGTGCTTTACAGACGACATGTGATCCCATTTCCGATCTCACCTAATGTTAAAGACAAAATGTGATACGGCTTCCTGTAGGCTAAAGCTTTGAAGAGTGCCATTTTATAGGGGAGAGGAGGCCATTAACTCACGTGGCTATTGTAGAAAAATCTGCTCCATGTGCCTTGAGCCATTGCGAGGCCCGAATATGTCTGTCTATTTATGTGTAGAATTTATTACCGTTAGACCTAAATCAGTTAGGGTCCCTAACTTAGGGACTAGTCCACAGTTTGTTTGGTACAGTATATAATTTATTTGAATTCGAGTGTGATACACATTAATTTGATATATTTATATATGGATAAGTCATTATATATGGAATATGCTAAATAAATGTATCAAATTCTAAAAATAATAGATTACACACTGATATATCAGAAATATAAATTTATTTGATTAAATAAATGTTTACATTGAAAAATAAACATATATAATACAAAAGACAAGAAGATAAACTTAAATTGCATAACTCAACCGTTTAAAACTTCACTTAGTAAAAAGAAAACATCATCACTACATTAACAGTTAATCAGACATGATAAAATCGTCTAGAATATATAAAAAGAAATCATTTTCGTTCGATGAACTCAGAAAGCTATCTTATCATTTTATTTGCTACTCAGATTTTTGCTAAACATCTCTATCTAACAAACTAATCGACAAATATTATACCTTAACGAAAAAAAAACTGAAAGTAAATCGTCTACAGAATTTCAAGACATCACCTCCGCTTGGTAGGAAAAAAGATTATCTGAAAACTAAAATTGTGATGCTTGTTGTCTTTCTAACCAAACTTTAGGTTTTCAATTATGAGTTCCCATCTTTATGATGACAAGGCATGTGCCAAGGCAAGGCATGACGCTTATATCTATTTTTGCTTCTGCCGAATAATTTATTTAAAATTATTTGCTCCTGAATTATTTGTATATTTTCGTATTAGACAAGGAAAAACGTGAGTTAATAAATAAAAAGGAACGAATTAAAGAAAAGCCGACAAAATATAATTAAGGACAAATTAAACCCGTGACAAATGCCAGTGGCGGCTCCCCCTAAATTTACCTCTATTTATTTGTCTTTGTACTGCGTGAGACAATAATCTAGTGTTTATGTTTGGGTCAGTCTCTGTTCGCATACTCTAATAAAATCTATGGATTTCGTTGATAGAAGAAAAGAAGAACAAAAGCATATTCAAGACGTGATACTGATTAGTGAGGAGGTAACGTTGTGAAGAAAAGCATTAACAAATTGGTGAGTGAACTGAGGAAATATTAGACTGAACCAGTAATTTGTTTGGGCCACTGTGGTCTTTTTTGTTTTTGCTTCTGTGGATTGATGTTTAATTGTTTATATATGTTTCTGTCTAGGTATGACTTGAAAGGTCTGAAAATATATATCAACAAAATAGTTCATGCCTATTAGCAAACACCTAAATCATTACTAATGACTTAATTAATCATTTACCGATGTACGTTATTAATCAATGCAATTTACCAGCCTAGCTAGGATGTATTACATTCGATAGATACAAGAAATAAAACACTTTGTAATCAATCTATATAAGAGACATTTATTTTATTATCTTATGTTTTAGTTAATTAATCCTCTGATCCCTGTCTCAAAAGAACTTTGCTAACAACTGTCTCCAAATTCGTATACGAGTCACCAAACTTATGCTCTGTAGCTTTCTCAGCCAAACGCCGCCACTTCTCCGCCTTCTCTCTCATTGTCCTCCCCTTCTCTCCATCCATCAGCTCTCGTACCACCGCCTCAATCTCCTCCCTCTTTACATCTTCACTGATCTCCATCCCTACTCCCCACTCATCACAGCAAAACTTACAGTTTGTTGGTTGTTCCGCAAAAAACGGCCAACATATCATCGGAACACCAGCACATAGACTCTCTAGCATGGAGTTCCACCCACAATGCGTCAAGAAACCTCCGATTGCTTGGTGGGAAAGGACCATCTCTTGAGGACACCAACTCACCACCATTCTCCTGTCTCTCGTCTCAACTAAAAATTCTGGTGGAACCACTGCTTCCTCTCCGGCCACTAAATCAGGCCTGATCACCCATAAAAAGGCCTTACCACTTCCCGCCAAGCCCCAAGCAAACTCAGCAAGCTGCTTCCTGCTTGTGACCGTTATACTTCCAAAGTTAACATAAATGACGCTATTTGGACTCTTAGTATCAAGCCAATCCAAACATTCCATCTCCTCCTTCCATAAATTTGAACCCATCCTTCCTACTTCACTACTATCTTCAATCTCTTGTTTTTCCAAAAGATGAAGCGGTCCAACTGAATAAACCGGAGATATGATAGACTGTATAGACTGGATGACGTCATGCTCTAGGTCATCGAATGTGTTGAGAATGATAGCGGAAGTGCGTTTGGCTCGCTCGACCTCATGGAGGGTAAACTTAAGCATTACATCATCACGATCAGTGGTGCGGATGAAGCTTGGAATATCCTTTAGTTTTAGATTCTTCATGGATGGTATCCAATCTATAGTCGTGTCTAAGTATTCCTTGGTTATGTAACTTTCATCTGCCAAATTCATCACCATTTATTAGTTTAGTCATTGGATATCATGTTAGTCAATGTAGGAGAAAGTACCTTTGACTGGACATAAACCCTTTTCGATGAAGTGATCAAAGTGTAGATAAGCCATCAAGCCACAAGCACTTGTGCTCCAGAAAAGAACATGCGGGACACGGAGCTTCTCCGCAGCATCAAGAGTGAAACTCATACAATCATCCGATACTATACAACTCACCGGTGCGACAATATCTCTAGCGTTGATCCGACAAAGAAGCTCTTCGAACGGAGCTAGACAGTTCATCATGGTGGACTCGCAGAGGGCAGCGGTGTCCTGCGTGACGTCCACGTCGGTCTCTGGTAAACCATCAGGGATGGTCTCGAACCGGAACGAAGGAAGTCCTTCAAGAGCATTGGGTCCACGGGACCGAAGAAGGCGATTGTGGTTGTAGACGGTGTTGACGAAAGTGACGTGGAAGCCTCTAGCATGGAGGAGTTTAGCCACTTTCAGCATAGGATTGATGTGCCCTTGTGCCGGGTAAGGCACGCAAACTACATGTGGTTTTTGTCCGTTATGATTGGCATGAGATTCCATTTTCTCTCTCTCTTCCGTCAAGACAAATGTGATTTTTCGTTCGCAAAAGCTTTGACAAACGCCAATTTATAAAAAAAAAACTAGGCGACACTATGTGCTTCTTGGACTTGCCGGTTGTCAACAAATCTACATGACGTGCCAATATTGTTTACACCAACATTTGTCAGTTTATATGTGTAAAGTTTATATATAAGCCAACAAAAGATAATGTTTATCAATACGATGAGCGTCAAAAATCTTACGAATGGATGGACCTAATCATTTAGGGATTGTAACAAAATCTATAGGTTCCTATGGGTGGCACCAGATTTGTACGTATCTGCAAAATTATACTTATTTTTTTGGTTATTTAATGTTTTTGTTTGCAAAGACCTTTTTTATCCACGTATGGCAGACAACGTGACAAAATATAAATTATCACATAGACATGAATATTTTCTTTACGAATGCTCAATATTTAACAACACAATAGCCCATGCATCTTATTACTCACGATAGAAACAAATAACACACTTACTTGGTAATCACAATATGTTTAAATTAATTAATCCTCTGATCTGTGTCCCAAAAGAACCTTAACAACCTTCTCAAAGTTCACAACCGAAGAACCACCCTTATGCTCAGTCGCTTCCTCCGCCAAGCGCCGCCACTCGTTGGCCTTCTCTCTCACTTTTTCCCCCTTTTCTCCGTCCATCAACTCTCTAATCACATTCTCAACCTCCTCCCTCCTCACGTCTCCCCCAATCTCCATCCCCACCTCCCATTCATCACAGCAGAACTTACGGTTCAAGAGCTGGTCGGCAAAGAACGGCCAACATATCATGGGAACACCGCCACTTATACTCTCTAACGTCGAGTTCCACCCGCAATGCGTCAAGAAACCTCCAACCGCCGGGTGAGACATAACTTTCTCCTGAGGACACCAACTCGCCAACATTCTCCGGTCTGCCGTTTCCGTTAAAAACTCCGGAGGAACCATCGCCTCCTCTCCGGCTACTATATCCGGCCGGATCACCCATAAGAAGTCCTTCCCACTTCCCGCCAAACCCCATGCAAACTCCGTGAGCTGCTTCGCATTCATAACTGTTATGCTTCCAAAGTTAACGTAAACTACACTTTTTGGAGCCTTAGTATCGAGCCACTCTAAACATTCCATCTCCTCTTTCCATAAATTCGATCCTATCTTTCCGGTCTCACCACTTTCTTCAGTCTCCCGGTTAGCTAAGAGATNCTCTCTCACTTTTTCCCCCTTTTCTCCGTCCATCAACTCTCTAATCACATTCTCAACCTCCTCCCTCCTCACGTCTCCCCCAATCTCCATCCCCACCTCCCATTCATCACAGCAGAACTTACGGTTCAAGAGCTGGTCGGCAAAGAACGGCCAACATATCATGGGAACACCGCCACTTATACTCTCTAACGTCGAGTTCCACCCGCAATGCGTCAAGAAACCTCCAACCGCCGGGTGAGACATAACTTTCTCCTGAGGACACCAACTCGCCAACATTCTCCGGTCTGCCGTTTCCGTTAAAAACTCCGGAGGAACCATCGCCTCCTCTCCGGCTACTATATCCGGCCGGATCACCCATAAGAAGTCCTTCCCACTTCCCGCCAAACCCCATGCAAACTCCGTGAGCTGCTTCGCATTCATAACTGTTATGCTTCCAAAGTTAACGTAAACTACACTTTTTGGAGCCTTAGTATCGAGCCACTCTAAGCATTCCATCTCCTCTTTCCATAAATTCGACCCTATCTTTCCGGTCTCACCACTTTCTTCAGTCTCCCGGTTAGCTAAGAGATGAAGCGGTCCAATTGAGTAAACCGGAGGTAAAATGGATTTCATGGACTCGAGGACATCATGCTCGAGATCATCAAATGTGTTGAGAATGATAGCAGAGGCGCGTTTGGCTCGCTCGGTCTCATGGATGGCGAAGTTGAGCATAATGTCGTCAGGATTAGTTGTACGGATGAAGCTAGGAATATCTTTGAGTTTCAGATTTTTCATCGACGGTATCCAATCTATAACCGTGTCTAAGTATTCATTCGTCAAGTAGCTCTCATCTGTCAAAAATCATCAGCGTCGGTTAATTAGATTAGTAAAAATTACAAGTAAAGCACCGGGTTACACAAAAACATTGATGCATTTACATAAGCGTGCACGTCTTGATGACTCCATATAAGACATGAATACGACATTGGCAGTGTAATGTCAAAGCGAGGCTAGGTTGTGACCTCGACTAATTGCATAAGGGTTTATTTCAGTGCCATGCTCTCTTTGGATTTTTCCAAATTTGTTTTTGCAATAATTGCTATGTCGTTATCGTTATCAAATTCCATATCTGTCACCTATATTATTAAATTTTATCATTGGAACCCATAAAACAAAAATCTGGCACTAAAAATAAGGTATCATCTACTTGCCACTTCGCCTAATGTTTGTTAGAATTCTATATTTCCTCCAAAGCTAATATTTTTAGGCTTTTAGCAAATAATAGAGATATTTCATAGTGTCGATTTTTTTTATTCGTGGTGAACTAAATAATAAATTATAGAAAATTTACATGTGGAATATCATATATATATTAAGTTATATATAACTTGACAAAAAACAATGATGCAAAACACGAATATAAAAGTTAATACGTCATTTCTCTAAACGGATAGAANATTCGTCAAGTAGCTCTCATCTGTCAAAAATCATCAGCGTCGGTTAATTAGATTTAAAGCACCGCGTTACACAAAAACATTGATGCATTTACATAAGCGTGCACGTCTTGATGACTCCATATAAGACATGAATACGACATTAGTAGTGTAATGTCAGAGCGAGGCTAGGTTGTGACCTCGACCAATTGCATAAGGGTTTATTTTAGTGCCATGCTCTCTTTGGATTTTTCCAAATTTGTTTTTGCAATAATTGTTATGTCGTTATCGTTATCAAATTCCATATCTGTCACCTATATTATTAAATTTTATCAAAGGGATTGGAACCCATAAAACAAAAATCTGGCACTAAAAATAAGGTATCATCTACTTGCCACTTCACCTAATGTTTGTTAAAATTCTATATTTCCTCCAAAGCTAATATTTTTAGGTTTTTAGCAAATAATAGAGATATTTCATAGTGTCGATTTTTTTTTTTATTCGTGGTGAACTAAATAATAAATTATAGAAAATTTACATGTGGAATATCATATATAAGTTTTATATAACTTGACAAAATGCAAAACACGAATATAAAAGTTAATACGTCATTTCTCTAAACGGATAGAACAGTTGTTCATCAATTGTTATGAAAGTTTCACTCAAAAACATTTCTCTAAACCTTTGAATTACTCTCAAACTGCCTGGCGGATTAGAATAATAGCATTATTGGCCTAAAAGATATATAATGTTTAGGGAACCGGAAGGTTATAACTTAGAAGGATATCAATGCTTTAAAAATATACTATTTTTTATCTTCTTCTTGATTCGCGTAGGAACGAATACCAAGAAAAAAAATGCAAACTCATGGAAATTGAAAATCCCTTTCAGAACAATTTACAACGTAATCTATGGATGGAATCTCTCTATGGACATTTTACTACATCTCATGTTAAACCACGTCATATAAACTAATGTTACCACCATATATATGCATTATGTATTTTCTTCTCAATAATATATCATATATATTAATTATATACCTCATACACAAAGAAATCAACATCATGCTCTACTTACTTAAATTCAATATAATAAATCAATTGAATCATTATTGTATGTAAGAGTACGTACCTTTCATAGGAGCTAAACCCTTTTCAACGAAGAGATAGAAGTGTAGATAAGTCATGAAGGTACAAGCACTAGTGGTCCAGAAAAGGACTTCCGGGACACCGAGCTCCTCCGCAGCATCAAGAGTAAAGCTCATACAACCGTCCGCTACGATACAGCTCACTGGAGGAACATCATCCCTGTCGTTAATCCGCCGGAGCAGCTCCTTGAACGGAGTTAGACAGTTTCTCATGGTGGACTCGCAAAGGGCAGTAATGTCCTGGGTGGCGTCCACGTCTGTTGTCTCCGGTAGACCATCANAACATCATCCCTGTCGTTAATCCGCCGGAGCAGCTCCTTGAACGGAGTTAGACAGTTTCTCATGGTGGACTCGCAGAGGGCAGTAATGTCCTGGGTGGCGTCCACGTCTGTTGTCTCCGGTAGACCATCAGGGATGGATTCAAACCGGAAGGTAGGGAGCCCATCGACGGCGTTAGGCCCACGGGACCGAAGGAGACGGTTGTGGTTGTAGACGGTGTTGACGAAAGTGACGTGAAAGCCTTTGGCGTGGAGGAGTTTGGCCACTTTCATCATCGGATTGACGTGACCTTGGGCCGGGTAAGGTACGCAAGCGACATGTGGTTTGTCTTCGTTATGAACGATATGGGATGCCATCTTTTTTCTCTCCTCCGCCACAAAAATGCACGTTCTGTTTTTCTCTTTTTTTTCGTAATGGGAAAATGTTATTTTTTGTTGGCTTAAGCTTTGACATACGCCATTTTATAGAGAGAAAAAAGGAGAGGCTATAGGCACGTGGTAATTGTCAACAAATCAGTCTCACGTGCGAATGCTATCGACAACTGTCATGAGCCACTTCGAGCAGAATTTGTAACTTAAACAAAAGATAATGTTATCTACTAGCTGAACGTATTGCAGAAAAAGTTGGACGACTTGCTACGAATGGGCCTAATCATTTAGAGACTAGTGCAAAAAAAAAAAATCTAGGTTTCCGACTTTCCATGGCACCAGTAACTATAAATTTGTATGAGAAATATTCATCCACGTAAGCCAANGGAGACGGTTGTGGTTGTAGACGGTGTTGACGAAAGTGACGTGAAAGCCTTTGGCGTGGAGGAGTTTGGCCACTTTCAGCATCGGATTGACGTGACCTTGGGCCGGGTAAGGTACGCAAACGACATGTGGTTTGTCTTCGTTATGAACGATATGGGATGCCATCTTTTTTCTCTCCTCCGCCACAAAAATGGGACAAAAATGTACGTTCTTTTTTTTTTTTTTGGTATTGGGAAAATGTTATTTTTCGTTGGCTTAAGCTTTGAACCTTTGACATACGCCATTTTATAGAGAGAAAGAAAAGGCGAGGCTATAGGCACGTGGTAATTGTCAACAAATCAGTCTCACGTGCGAATGCTACCGACAACTGTCATGAGCCACTTCTAGGCCGGATCGATTTATTTGTGCAGAATTTGTAACTTAACAAAAGATAATGTTATCTACTAGCTGAACGTATTGCAGAAAAAGTCGGACGACTTGCTACGAATGGCCCTAATCATTTAGAGAGTAGTGCAACAAAACAAAAAAATCTAGGTTTCCAACTTTCCGTGGCACCAGTAACTATAAATTTGTATGAGAAATATTCATCCACGTAAGCCAACGTATAAATGATCACATAAATATATACATTTGTCCCCAAATTGTTTGTAGGTTATTGTTGGGACGTAAATTTTCATCTAGAAAATTCTAATATAACATAAATTAAATATCCAAAAAATAGTAAACAATATCACTAAAATTGTTATAGGCATGTTGAATATAGTATCATTTTTTTAGAGGGGAAAAAGTAGGCTCGGAATCATATACATAATTAATTGAAATATAAATTTTCTCGGACTTCGTTAACAGTGAGAGAATCATCACTCACTCCGTACGTAAGAATGCGATACAGCTTGGATCAGCAGTATTATACAGTTACACTTTCTATTAGTTCCTGTACAACGATTTCGGGACAGGCCAATTAATCAATCATTATGATACCGGAAGGGACGGACAACGTATTTATGATTGACCAAGCATTATGTTCCTGGGAGGACAAATACTTTTAACAAAAAAAATCCAAAGTTGATTCGTCTTAGAAACCTGAATCACGTACTCTNTATAACATAAATTAAATATTCAAAAAAAGTAAACAATATCACTAAAATGGAAAGTTTGTGGGTTATATATTTGTCACGGTTGTTTTGAAATTCTTTTACGTTGTATTCAAAAAAAATTATTATAGGCATATTGAATATAGTATCATTTTTTTAGAGGGGAAAAGTAGGCTCGGAATCATATACATAATTAATTGAAATATAAAATTTCTCGGACTTCGTTAACAGTGAGAGAATCATCACTCGCTCCGTACGTAAGAATGCGATACAGCTTGGATCAGCAGTATTATACAGTTACACTTTCTATTACTTCCTGTACAACTATTTCGGGACAGGCCAATTAATCAATCATTATGATACCGGGAGGGACGGACAACGTATTTATGATCGACCAAGCATTATGTTCCTGGGAGGACAAATACTTTTAACAAACAAACAAAAAAAATCCAAAGTTGATTCGTCTTAGAAACCTGAATCACGTACTCTATATAGATTATATGGTCGATCCGGCCGAAAACATATGCTAGGGAAGTCACCAGTGAGGACTTCCAATCTAAAAAACTACTTGAGTAAATTTCGTATATTAAATTTTATATGTAAACAAAACTTTTGTTAACTAATTATTATTTTATTAATAAACTTTTGTTTAGAAAAAGGTTAATATTTTGTAACAAGAAAAAGGTATCTAATTTCTCGTCTTTCTTTTTATATGATTTCGATTCTTTGTACTCTGATTCTTTCTTTTTATTATTGTTAAACATTATCGTTATTGTATATCTAGACTATTGTTTAAAATTTTATAAAGATACAAATTTTTTTGCTAATTTGTGATAAATGATTATATAAGATCAGCAGTGATCAACTATATGTTTTTAATAAAATGGATTAATATTTTATGTACTTTAGTTGGTGAAGCTATTGATTGTTTTATAAAGTCTTAATCTGATTTTAAAATTTTTATTAGTTATATTACTAGATATATATAGGGACCATTTAAGAGTTTTGGACCAGCATTAGACATGGTTCAATTATGAATCAACTTTGGCAACCAAACTTTAGATTTTCAATTAATNGTATCTAATTTCTCGTCTTTCTTTTTATATGATTTCGATTCTTTGTACTCTGATTCTTTCTTTCTATTATTGTTAAACATTATCATTATTGTATATCTAGACTATTGTTTTAAATTTTATAAAGATACAATTTTTTTTTGCTAATTTGTGATAAATGATTATATAAGATCAGCAGTGATCAACTATATATTTTTAATAAAATAGATTAATATTTTATGTACTTTAGTTGGTGAAGCTATTGATTGTTTTATGAAGTCTTGATCTGATTTTAAATATTTTTATTAGTTATATTACTAGATATATATAGGGACCCGATATATATATATATGTATATGTATATATATATATGTATATATAATGCATATAGTTAAAAAAGTTGCGTACACCATTTAAGAGTTTTGGACCAGCATTAGACGTGGTTCAATTATGAATCAACTTTGGCAACCAAACTTTAGATTTTCAATTAATACCATTCCTGTCATCAATTACAATTTACAAGTGTGTCATCAAGGCACATGCCTATATCCTTTCTTCATTTTTTTGTTTTTTTTTTGCTTGTGTCGAATGGTTAAACTGGAATATTTATAACCTTAGAGATTTCTAATTCTCGTCTTATATACATGAAAGAAAATAAGCATCTTTAGGACGGAGAACTAATCCATTGATTAATAAGGAGGTATANATATTTATAACCTGCTTAATTCAGAGATTTCTAGTTTTCGTCTTATATATATGAAAGAAAATAAGCATCTTTAGGACGTAGAACCAATCCATTGATTAATAAGGAGGTAATATCGTGTCAAACAAAGCATTTACAAAATCGATGAATGAGTGACGAGAGNTACCATTCCTGTCATCAATTACAATTTACAAGTGTGTCATCAAGGCACATGCCTATATCCTTTCTTCATTTTTTTGTTTTTTTTTTGCTTGTGTCGAATGGTTAAACTGGAATATTTATAACCTTAGAGATTTCTAATTCTCGTCTTATATACATGAAAGAAAATAAGCATCTTTAGGACGGAGAACTAATCCATTGATTAATAAGGAGGTATAATATCGTGTCAAACAAAGCATTTACAAAATCGATGAATGAGTGACGAGAGAGTGGAGACCACCTTGCCTTCATTTTCATTTAGATCATTGTTGAATTCATTTTCAGTTAAACGCAGTAGTGGACCACATTGCCTTTATTATTCTCAATCGGAGTTTTTACCCGGCCCTTACAGATAACTTAGGGACAGGGTTTGTCTCCATTTTTTTTGCGTCAATATTAAGGTTTTGTCTTTTAAACGTACATTGCAACCGGAAATTTTGTTATAAGCTTTTGTCTTGGTTTGTTGTTCTTCGATAGTTTGCCATTCTTTTACGTCCACTCNGGTTAAACGCAGTAGTGGACCACATTGCCTTTATTATTCTCATTCGGAGTTTTTACCCGGCCCTTACAGATAACTTAGGGACAGGGTTTGTCTCCATTTTTTTTGTGTCAATATTAAGGTTTTGTCTTTTAAACGTACATTGCAACCGGAAATTTTGTTATAAGCTTTGTCTTGGTTTGTTGTTCTTCGATAGTTTGCCATTCTTTTACGTCCACTCAATTTAATGTTCGTCTTTGATTCCAGGATCTTTTATGTTGTTAATTATTTCTCGCACCCTAGTTCCATGATTTTACAACTATATATGAATTAATTATACGTCTTTTTGTTGTTGTTGTTGTTCAGTTTCCCATTTATTAAAGAAAACTTCATCAAAGGAAAAAAAGAATCCACAAAAGACGACAAAGCCCAAGATATACACTATATTATATGTCGATAGAGGAACAAAATTTGGATACAATCTCTAACCAAGTTGATGCATGGCTTTTGACTTTAAAATCCAAGTTTTTTTTTTTTTTTTTTTTTTTTTTTTTTTTTTTATATTGAACGTAAAATCCAAGTTGCCCTCTTCATGAATCGAGTCTCCTTGGTATCGCAATTGTGAACGATCGATGAAAAAAGATCTGATTATGTTGAACAGTTTTTTAACCACTTTAACTGCCAAGAGATCGATCGTTAGGTTAACGTTTTAATATAACTGGTTCTCTATCAATCTTTTATACTTATAAAACCGAAATTTTATATTAGTATCGTTACTGTATCATAGCTCAACTAATTAAATTCAAATAAGGGGTTTTAATTATAAACGATTTTTTGTCTGAAATACACGAAAATTTGACATCGTCAAAGTCAGTCAACAGCTACTCAACATAATTCTACACGTCAAATATTGTGAATTACGTTGGACAGTTAGTTTGGAATGGCCGCCTAAACCACTGTAGAGAAGATTGAATAACACATATGTGTTATTGAGGCATAACATATAATCTTAAATCGAAAGAAACAAAGACCAGATTACACGTAATTTAGTGGATCGGATCACTTCTCCGGCTATATATATATACTTTACATTACATTACATATTAGGGCTGTGTATATTGGGTTTTGGAACGAGTACATGGTAAGAATATTACTAATATTGCACGTACATAAATTTGCGCGATATATCGATCTGAAGTGTTTGTGACAAAATACAAGACGGAATATCTGGATAACAGGTAAAGAACAAATGTATGATCGAGTATTTTGGAAAAATTTAAGAAAATTTAAATAAATGTTAATACTTTTCTAGATTTAATTGATCTGAATAGTAATATCAATGTCATGTACCTGACAGTTTTTGTACTCGTTAATTAAAATGTATACTAAAGTGGATAAGTATTACAATACGTATAGGTATGGGTCGGAAAATCCAAGTCCTAGTCCTTCTTGTCACCCGAATCAGGAAGCATGAAATAGTGAGCTCAATGGAGTTTCTTAGCCCACTAGATGTTAACATGGGCTTAGGCTTATTTGTAAGTTTATTTGATGGTCCAATAGGCATTCTTGAATCGGCCTTGTTGTTCAAATACACTAACACATTTCGCCATAATATGCATATCTACATGATATTTTTTTCAAAAATTTAAAATCATATAATAGTTTTTCTTTTATTTTTTTGTCGTGAGAAATTATATTTATATATTTGTTACTATCCTTTCACTGAAGATGAATTTCATCTCTCGGGCGATCTTCAAAGAAATGGAGTTTGTATGTCCTTTTTTTTTATAATTTATTTGCATCAATATAAAAGTTGGTTATTGAGTTTTTTTATTCCAGTAGTTTTTTTGTTTTTTTTAATTGCAAAAATGGGTTTGCATTTAAGCCTTAATCCCACATTTAACATAAAACGATTTTTTATTGATACTTTATGGCGTAAAACATTTTTTCCATCCGAAATCGAAATAGTAGCACAATAAGATCAATTTCTGCGTTTAAACCATTAGTCCACCACATCCGACCGTCGGATGAATGTTTTTCCAGTATATTGCTAGATTGCTTGTATTTAACATATTGCTGTCTGCTTTTCCAAACTAAACAGAAGAGCATCGAAAACGCAAGCTCACGATTATGAAAGCATAAAACAAGAAAACAAATGTGACTAAGATATTTGAGATTCAGAACACGGTAAACGTATATGTACTTTTGAGATTGCATGTGGTACATACAATAACTGGTTTGATGGATGTATTATATCGTTGCATTCTTTAAACTGTTTGAAGTTGGTTACATATATATATATACATCATCTTTATGTAGATTTTTGGCCAACAAAAGGCAAATGAAACGAACAAGAATGTAATAGTATCTGAAATATACTTATAATGTATATATATGAACCATCATGACATTGTAAAAGTTTATTTAGATTTCAGTTAGACATTTAAGCGTTTTGTAGTCATCCATAGACCGATACATATGTAATGTTATTGGATCTTTTTCTTTCTACTGAATTTTACAATGACCTCTTGAAATCAGTACAGATAAAGATAAGTTATATATTTAGTAATTTGTATGTAAACATGTCGATCGCACTATGATTGATATTCAAAAATATGACACATTCGATCACTTTAATCTCTTGTCTTGTTATATCTTACTGGTTACTTGGACTAACTTATGTTTCTCACAATCTCTGTAAAACAATACGGATAACAAAAAGATCGTGAGGATATAAAAAAAAGGGTTAATTACAAGAGGGATAATTTAAGACGTCGCAGATGACTTGAAAATATATATTTGTAATAAGCATATAACCCTAAAAGTCAATGCACCTAACATTTTGTCTCTCTCTCTCTCTCTCCTTTCCACCAATATATTGAAGAACAAGACCCCGTGTGGTCGACATCACTTGATTATAATCACCTCCTCTCTCCACAGAAGAATATGCTCTTCATTCCATTTTCAATGAATAACACATTTCTCTCTATACAACAAATTTCAAGGACGGTTAAAAAAAAAAGAGAGAGAAAGAAAACAAAAACAAAATAAAATTTCATGAACAAGTCCATTTTTACGTGGTCCTCATTATGGACACATGAGCGTATGTTTCTCAGAAATGGGAAGTTTTCAGTTTTCAGTTTCCTGTCTGAAAATGCAGTATACTAATCTATAATAACAAGTATAATTAAGTGGCATTAGAACACGAATCGGGTGAGATTGAAACACCTCTTAAAAATGATCAAGTATATTAAAAGGAAAAACTAATAAAAAAAGGTTTGGTAAACATTAACATGTCTAAATCAAGAAAACTCGAAACGATTAAACAAATACAAATAACAATAAATAAATAAAATTATATCAAAAGTGGGAGTTGGCGAAGTAGAATGGTGGGATTCCGCTCTTCACGACGGGTGTTAGGTGAGGCTAGAGATTAGCTTTACTCATCACCCTCATTTGATCTCTATCCATTTTTCATTTTTTTTTCTCTTAATTATCAATAAATCTACTTCTATATTACGTTTACAATCTCAATTCTCAACATGTGTACAAATGCACACCAATATATAACAAAAAATTTAAACCACCTTTCTATAAAAGAGACAA
>OVBB01000536.1:1599-22084 GCA_900406415.1 Isatis lusitanica
TTCTATCATTTGACAAATTAGGTAAACATCATTTTCCAATATATTTAATCTCAATATTTGCCCCCTATCTTTCTAGCTTTATTTAACCTCATTTCTATGACACTCATTTCTTGCATCAAATTTACTAATATAGTCAACTTTCCAAGACTGATTCAAGTTCTTAATTCTAATTTCTTAGAAAACACTTTCTGTTATAGACTAATTACTAATCTATTGTTTTCTTAGAAAAACAATAGTCTAATGCGCAAAAAGATCATTTTATACTGAAATACAAAGAGCTTTTTGGGATAAAGGTGCAAAGATCATTTTATCATTTTATTGTTTCATCAAAAAGAATATCATTTTATTGAAAACAAAGGATGGAAATTTTATTACACCGATTTCACATACGTGAAATTTATTCGGAAAATCACATTTTCACCACATGCATAAATACAAATTTCGAAATTGAAAACACCCAAAATAGTCTGAAAGAAAAAACACCCAAGATAACGGAATAATATAAAAGACATAAAAAACAAAAACAAAAAAAATGAAGAAACGTTCTTGATTAATTAATTACTGAGCAAGTTCTTCGAATTTCCCCATCTGACCCGGTTTTAACCCCAATCCTTCCCATTTTCTCCATTGACTTGGCGAATTCGACAAAGAAGTCTTGCTCCGATCCTCCGGCGAAGCGTCTGACCTGAGCCAACGCCGTGGGANCATAGTCAACGCCGCGTCAGACTCAAACAGTCCACGACGTTTCAAGACGAGCCGGTAGTAGCTAAGGTCAAAGGTGTTTCTACTACCGGGATCCATTTCAACCTTCGTGGTATTGTCAGCGAGAGATAAACATCTCCGTGACTTGAGATTGTCGGCGTATTCGCTGTCGAGCGACGGATCTTGGTCTCCGACACCGGTAAAGTTGAAGAGACGGTTCGAGAAGGATGAGCAATGAGACACTCCGATTGTGTGCGCGCCTAAAATGTTTTTAAAAAAAACACTATTTAAGTCAACCATAATAATTGTATCCGAAATTACTAAACCGAACCGGAAAAGTCAAATTTTCTTACCGGATAACAAGACTAGGTCTTTAACATCAAGTCCTTGGTTTCCAAAGAGGGTAATAAGAGTCGTGAAGTTTCCGAACGGTGGAGGAATATTGTTCCCAGCTTCGGTAGTATTGGAGATCCGTCCGTCTCTGCGTCCTGTCGGAACGTTCCATGTCGGTCCACCCTAAAGGAAAAGTAACCAAGGCCGGTTTGTTTTGGTCGTGGAACTATTTAATGTAACATTAAAACGAGGTTATTAGTTATAATAAGTATTAGTATACTACTTACAATAGCAACAATAGAGTCTCTAGTAGCGAGAGTG
Source organism: Isatis lusitanica (assembly GCA_900406415.1). NCBI lineage: Eukaryota > Viridiplantae > Streptophyta > Magnoliopsida > Brassicales > Brassicaceae > Isatis > Isatis lusitanica. Next base: position 2,956 of record OVBB01000536.1, read on the forward strand.
ATGATATCTGCACATGAGACTATTCCGGGACACTTCTTCTCCAGAACAGTTTTCACTAAATCGATGAAGTCGAAACCCCTAACAGTTAGATTTGGAGGTGCAAGCTTCTCCACTTGTGGGTTGCTCGATGTCGCGTTGATCAAGATCGAACCATCACAACCCTACCAACAGCAAAAATACGTATCCGAATGTATTTATGTATCATACGTTTATGTAGAAATATGTACATTTTCGCATACAAATATGTAGAATATATACCCGAACGAAGCAATCATGGAAATGCATCCTGATAAGGCCAGCAGCCAAAGAGGGTACATTGCCAATATGTTGGTTGACAACAGCTTGTATGATCTTCTCTGCGTTAGGGCAAGTTTTGTCGTAGAACCCCATCTTCAATTGAGCTTCTGAAAAACTTAGAGAACCTAGCATCACAAGAATCATCACAAAAACTAACCCGAATCTCGCCATTTTTTGTTTCTTAACGTTGACACTTAATTATAGAGAAGTTAACTCGACAATGGTTGGAGAATTGTTGTTCTCAAGTTAGGATTATATACTGTGTTGGCCTTGAGAGGATATAGCAATGACAAGAAGAGAACAAGAAGGAAAAAGCTAACTAACATGTTCTATTTTTGTTCCTGTTCATGTTAAATTCCAATTATTATCATAAACTTATTATGGATTTGTCTTTTCATTGTTAATTCCTTCTAATTGTTTGCCAAATTGTGTTAAACAAGAATAGAAACTCTACGGTTACATGTAATTCAAACCGAGTATTCCAATAGGAATTGTGAATACCAGCTTTCATCTCTTTATTTTCATTCATAATTTGGATTTTAGTTTCTAACCCGTTATGTTATTGGGATAATAATATTACTTTTAGAGACTTTTATTTAGTTGCTCGTACTTTATTCAGGTTGGCATGGCTGGACACTATAAAAAATCCCAAAGCTATGTAATATAATTGTATTTCTGTTTTTTGCTTGATGGTATGTACGTATGATGATGGCTGCTATTATTAGTCTATCTGTTTTTAAGTTTTTAGGTTTTTTTATTAGTAGTCTATCTAAGTAAGATAGCTCGTGCATAGAATTAAAGGTTACATAGATGAGAAATTCGATAAAAAAAACAAATATTTCGTCGAGAAATTCGATAAGCTAGTTAATTGTATTTGGTAGACAAATGATTGCTTGTGACATATAGGTGTTTGCAATATATCTACAGTGTTATTTCTTAATTATGTTTGACAACCCAATTAACAGACAACAACTAATCTTGACGAATGTTATTTTTAAAAGCAAAAAGCATACACGTAATAATAGTTGACAAAAAAAAAAAAAAGCATACACGTAATATTAATCGGATATTTGTATTTTTGATGATCAAGTAACTTTCATCTTGATCTACATTTTTAATCTAATATATCAAGTATCAACATGCAACATGCAACATATAAACGTCAACATCATTATGTGTTTCTACAAATTAATATGCGCGTGTGTTGTACTCTTTAATAGCTCAAATCGAAAATTATATCTATCATGTCAAACTAAACTGTATATTAAGAGGAGATATATGTAGAGCCAATTTAATTATACGTTTTATGAGATTACTCTGTTGGATCATAGATACAATCTAGTGAAAATGTAGAAACTTATTAAAAAATTCATAGACTTCTTCTTTTAACTATGTCTATGTGAATATGTAGAGTCATGTGTACATTTGTAGTTTATATACACATGCAATAAAATATAATAATCCTTACAGTATAACTTTTGAAAATTTAATAATCAATCCTTAAACTCAAATCTGTCTTATGGGATTATTCTATGTTACGTTACTCGGATACCTGCTCCCACCATTGGTATAGCCGCCATAGGCCCATAGCCGAGACCGTCCACGTTACTGAGATATCCCAGCATTATTTTATATCTATTTTTATATATATTTTAAGTAAATTCAACAACATAACGACATTGGTGTTAGTTATCAATTTTATATATGTCCAAATTTTAATCCATAAATGTATGGACCCCTAGCAAAAACAAATGTTAGATTAAGAAATTCCGTTTTCTTATGAGTTATGACTATCAAAGTCGAACGAAACCCAAAATCTCAATGAAGAAACACGAGTATACATTATAGAGAAGATATGTATTATTGCATAATAGATCTATACATTGTGTAGCGACATATATAGTACAAGGAGAGTACCTAAGAGAATTAAGGAGAATATACACAAGAGATATGCACAATATCGAAGCTAGAGAATAAGGTAATATCTAAGATATGATATTATCTTGACATGCCCCCACAAGATGGACGACCGTAAGAAAGACCAATCTTGGATGAATTAGCTTCGAGAAGGGAACGAGATACTGGTTTTGTCAAGGCATCAGCCAGCTGATCTTTTGTAGAAACATGTGCGACTCGTAAGTGTCCTGATTGCACCAACTCACGAATGAAATGATAGTCCAATGCTACATGTTTCATTCTACTATGAAAAACTGGATTAGCACTCAGATATGTGGCTCCAACGTTATCACAGTAGATGACAGGTTGAGTGGTAGACTGAAACCCAAGCTCGCCTAGCAAAGACTCAACCCAAACTAACTCAGAAGCTGTGTCCGCGACTGCACGATACTCAGCCTCCGTTGAAGACCTGGCGACAGTTTTCTGTTTCTTCGAGGACCAAGCCACAGGATGAGACCCTAAGTAGATTATGTATGCCCCCGTAGATGTATAGTCGTCACGGTCTCCTGCCCAGTCTGCATCCGAGAAGGCATGAAGAGAAATTGTGTTGTCACGTCGCAGAAAAATTCCTCTGTCACGAGTTCCAGACAAATAGCGTAACACCCTCTTGGCAGCAAGCCAATGAATATCGGTTGGGCGATGCATGAATTGCGATAGTTTGTTGACAGCAAAGGCAATGTCAGGGCGAGTGAAGTGGAGGTATTGGAGACTACCAACCACTCTTCTGTATTCAGCGCCATCATCAAGAGGAGTACCGGAGCTGAGTTGGAGACGATCAGTGGTAATCATCGGAGAAGAGACTGGTTTTGCATCAGCCATGTTGGTGGTGTGAAGAAGGTCGTTGATATATTTCCGTTGGTTCAAGAGCAACCCAGACTCTGAGCGTGTAGCTTCAACTCCCAGAAAATAGCTGAGTTCCTTGAGATCCTTGAGAGAGAAACGCTTGCTCAAAAGATCAATGAACGCTTGGACTTTGACGGAATCGTTACCGGTGATAATAATGTCATCCACGTACACTAATGTATAGATGACAGTGGTACCGTACCGGAGCACAAAGAGGGAAGCATCTGCCAAAGAATTCACAAAACCAGATTGTAACAGAAAGCGACGAAGCTCCAGATACCAAGCCCTAGGGGCTTGTTTGAGCCCATAAAGAGCTTTACGTAACTTGCATACCCAATCAGGTCTGTCCTTGTCCACAAAGCCGATTGGTTGCTTCATATAAACAGCCTCCAAAAGATTGCCTTGCAAGAAGGCACTGTTGACATCAAGTTGTCTGAGATGCCAATCACGAGAAACAGCCACACCAAGAACAATAAGAATAGTTGACTGCTTAACAACCGGACTGAAGGTGTCATGAAAATCAATACCCGGACGTTGATGAAACCCCTTTGCCACCAAACGAGATTTGAATTTGTCAATGTCACCAGTGGGTAAACGCTTTATCCGATACACCCATTTGTTGCCAATAATGTTGTATTCCGGCGAGGGAGGGACTAGATCCCAGCTGTGAAACTTTATCTGCGAATTAAACTCATCAGACATTGAGTTACACCAACGTTTGTCACGTAGGGCCTGAGTCGCATTTGCCGGTTCTTCATCAGAGAGTTTTGTAGTCTGCGCCACCAAAGCCAGCTTCTGAGATGGCTTTCTGATATTATTCTTCCCTCGAGTCTGCATTGGATGAGAGTTAACAGGAACAACAGCCTGAGAAGATGATGCAGAAACCGTGGCTAGAGGCAGGGAAGTCTCCGATTGCTGCACAACATTATCATCACAAGCAAGTAATGAAGAAGTAATAGTTTCAGAGGGTGGAGGAGTCAAACCTGGGGGCGTGGCAAACGACGGAGGCGTGACTGACGACACCGAGATAGTGGTGACTGGCGGGCACCATGAAGAGAGAGTGGAATCGTGTTTAGGAGGAGAAGGAGCAGAGAGAGTTTTGAAAGGGAACTCTGTTTCATGGAACTGAACATGGCGACTTACATAAATACGAGCAGTGGAAGGATCAAGACAGAGAAAGGCACTCTGACTTAGAGAGTAACCAAGGAAAATACATGGCTTGGACCGAGAATCAAGCTTGTGTTGCGCATATGGCCGGAGCCAAGGGAAGCACAAACAGCCAAAGACTTTGAGTTTCGTGTAGTTCGGGGCAACACCAAACAACTTTTCATACGGTGTGGAGCGAGACAGTGTCACTGTAGGTAAGCGGTTGATGAGGTAAACCGCAGTAGAGAGTGCATACGTCCAGTAAGAGGTTGGGATCGCAGCATGAGAAAGCAGAGTGAGGCCAGTTTCGACGATGTGACGGTGCCGCCGTTCCGCAAACCCATTGTGCTCGGGTGTATGCGGTGGACTAGTGAGATGTGACACTCCATGTAATGCCATGAATTCTGATAACGCAATAAACTCCCCACCGTTGTCTGAATAGAACGAGATAAGCTTTTGCTGAAAACGATTCTCAACCAGTGCTTTCCACTTAATAAACGTATCTTTAACGTCAGATTTGCGCCGGAGAGGATATAACCACATATAATGAGTAAAATGATCAGCAAAGAGAACATAATACTTATACCCATCAATGGACATAACCGGAGAGGTCCAGACATCAGAAAAAACGAGTTCAAGAGGTTGAGTAGAAACGAGAGACGATGAATTTGCAAATGGCAATTTATGACTTTTATTAATCGAACAATCAGAACAGGGAAGTGTGTTTGAATTTGTAGTAGAAGAAAGCAACAAAGGAGAAATTGCTGTTTTTAAAACCGGAAGAGCAGGATGTCCCAATCTTGAATGCCAGATGGAAAGAGGACATTTTATTGAAGTAGAAAATGCAAAGGAAGTAGAACAATCTCGGTGCGGCCACTCATAACCACCGTCTTTAGTTTTCCCCACTGCCAGAGGTGCCCCCGAGGTTAGGTCCTTCACCTGAAACAAATGAGGAAAGAATTCCACAGATACTCCATTATCAATACAAAGCTTGTTAACAGAGATAAGATTGCGAGCAATCGAAGGAACATGCAAAACATTTGTCATCTTAAAGTTACGTGATGATGAAGGAAGGGAGGAGGAACCCGTGTTGGCAATTTGAAGACCCATGCCATTTCCAATCTGCACATCCTCACCGCCTGTGTATGGAGAGTGGAGAGAAAGGTTGGCAAGGTCAGATGTCAGGTGGTGAGAAGCTCCAGAATCCATGAGCCAGGCCGTGTTTCCTTGTTGTTGCATTGCCGCATGATACGCCTGGGCATACGCAGGGGGATAGTTACGAGAGTTACTCGGAAGCACTGGCGCAGGCATGGGTGCTTGAGAGACAATGCGAAATTGGGGACACCTTTTGACACTATGGCCTTGAGTGCCACATGCTTGGCATTTACCGAGATAAGGGCGAGACTGGCGCTGCTCATGTCCGTGGTGATTATTGCCAGAAGATTGCTTGTTGGAACGCCAATTCTGCGAACGCTGCTGAGCATGGTTAGCAGTGATCGGAAAAGACGAAGAGGATGAAGCAGAAGCAGCAATAGCTAGTTCCCGATTGATGAGCTTTTCATGAAGCTCGGAGAAGGAGATCGGTGAGTCACGGCTATGAACCGATTCAATGAGTGATTTATACTCATCACTAAGACCATCGAGAATGATGTCTGTCAAATCTTCCGGATCAGGTGGACTGCCAAGCAGAGAGAGTGCATCAGCTTTGGATTTGACAGACTGCATATAGGCATCAATGGTAAGAGTTCCTTTGACGCAGGCTTTGAGTTGCGTTTTCAGCTGCTTAAGATGACCCCGAGACGGATTGGCATACGTGCGTGAGAGCGTTGTCCAGGCTTCTAGTGCCGTGGAAGCAGAGGCAATGAGGGGTTGATGAACAAGTTCAACAGCGCCCATGATATTGCTGTAGAGAAGACTGTCCTGCCTTTTCCAGAGTGCAAAGACAGGATTTGGTGCATCGCTACCGGAAACAGAGATCGTCGGCGGCGGAATTTCAGTGGCTGGATCAATGAAGCCAAGTAAATCATAACCACGAAGGAGAGATTTGACTTGAGCACTCCAAGTGATATAGTTGGTCGCCGAGAGTTTCGTTACATTGACCATGTTGATGGAAACAATCGTGGAGGAGGCGGTGCCGGTATTGATGACTTCGGCAGAGGATGCAGATTGAGACATGATGTCTGAAACAGAGAAAGGGAAAAAAAAAATTGAGCGGAAAAGGAGAGATCTTCAGGAAAGAAGAAGCTCTGATACCATATAGAGAAGATATGTATTATTGCATAATAGATCTATACATTGTGTAGCGACATATATAGTACAAGGAGAGTACCTAAGAGAATTAAGGAGAATATACACAAGAGATATGCACAATATCGAAGCTAGAGAATAAGGTAATATCTAAGATATGATATTATCTTGACATACATAATTATTCACTTCATATATATACACTTATAATTCATATATTGCATAGAATTCTGGATATGAAATGGTACAAGAAATATTTCAAGTTGTATCATGCATATTTAGTTTACCAAAAAAGTGGTTGTATTCAATGAACTGGAGAAACATCGTGTCCCAGTGATCAGTAAACTATCTGTTATACTTTTGTTTTATCAACGGCGATGAGCTTAATTAACTGAGACAACTCGTAGTTGTTTTTTCAAATTTATCGGTGAATTCTATTAACAACGAAATTAGATAAATCCGTCGCTATGGCATATTAATTTTGCAGTGACGTTCTTTTTTAAAAGTAAGGTGAAATGGATTCTTGTTTCTCCTCATTTGAAGATTAGTGCATTGTAACAGAATATTTGACAGCTAAACTGGCGTGACAATAAAAATAAGACACTTTGCCATGTTGGCTATTGGCCACTATATACTACTAACAACAATTAGAAAAAAAAAAGTCAATAAATTAAGAAATGTTTTTCACCTATACTAGTTTTATCCTACGTAGAAACTTTAGAAATCTGTGTGGTTAACATATTTTTTGTTTATAGAGAAATAATTTAATAGTGGAATAGAGATTTTTAGAGTATAAGAATGTAATCGAAAGTGAAAATATGAAAGAAGTATGAGACAAATTTGGAAGGATATAAACTATTAGAGAAGAACGATCAAAGATCTATTAGAGTAGCTTATGATCTAGACTATTAGAACTGATTATGGACTAAATATACTAGAGAATAAACTCTACAAAAGCTGAATATTTGTGGAGAAAAAGATACTAGACGAGCTCAATATAACTGCTCAAGTTCATTTCATAAAATAAAATACATATTTATAGAGAAAAAATTCAATGTTGTTAGTCTTATTCTAGAATATATAACATGATAAATGAGAACTTAGGCCTAATACTCATTTGAACTCGTGTACCAGTGGTCCAGCCAATTTTTTCTTCATGGACTATGGGCCTAAAACTATAATTCGCATTTGCTTGTTACAGCATTTCAACAATATATTTGCTTGTTACAGCATTTCAACAATATATTTTCTTCTCTAAGATGGTTCTCCAAGGCCAAGAGAGCTTAATACTATTTCTACCACATTGCTTTGAAACCATAAACCGTTTTGGTTCTCCTGTCACAATTCACCAGCTTTATCATGTCCAGTTCCCTATTATGCTGGTTGAATCAACGGTTTGGATTGGTTTGATTTGATTTATATTAAACTCAGACATCAGAACGTCCATCTACATAGCAAAGAGTTCATAAAATTTTTAATTATTTTTACTTTTATGTATAACTGATTTTCAACTGTTTACTGATACTTGACAGAAATGTTCTTGCTAAAGATCATACCGACCGGTTCAATCACGGCTTAAGAAATTATGGTTTCTCTTATATATTATTCAACCAGTTACACTTACAAGAGGTACATGATAAAAATATTCAACTTGATAGTCGTAGCTATACATTTAATCAGTCAAAATGTCACAACCAATTTTAAAAGAATTGATCTTTCAAATTACGACGACTAGTCTAGTCAAAAGTTGAAAACGGTTCTCAAGTCTGTGCACGTACAAGCGGAGAAGGTGGCACCGGTGAATGAGGAGAGAAAAAGCCATCCTCGAACCGTCTCGTGTCCTTAAAGCTTAACCGGAGGCTACTCTGCCAACACTTGTTCTTCTTCTTAGCCACCATAGTTGGTGCAGCCATCGGTTTACTCTCCTCCTCAAGTTGACTAGTGAACACTCTGATCCTCTCTAGAGCCGTCTCCATCGTCTTGTGGTCCATATTCGCAAAACATACTCTAAACCACCCCGGTTCATGGCAGTGGAACGAACCGCCTGGAGAAACGTTCAGCTTCACCTTGTGGACGATCACACGCCATAGCTCGGTCTCCGAGTCGAACGTAGCCGTCTTCAAGAGATTTCTTAAATCCATCCATAAGAACAAACCGGCTTCAGCCTTTAACCAACCAATGCCTAAACCGTCTAAACCGGTGGTTAACTCCGCGTGTCTTGCAGCTAACCGTAGTTTGCTCTCGCGGATGAACACGTCTACAAAGTCTTGGTCGGATAACATTTTGGCAATCAGATGCTGCGTTTGAGACGAGACGAGACCGAAACTCGACATTTTCCTGGCGATTTGAACCACCCGGTTATTGTAAGAGTATACTATACCGACTCTTAAACCAGGCAAACCCATATCTTTCGATAGACTATACACAATATGGATCAAATCGCGGTTGCAATCAGGGATCTCCTCCATCACTTCCGCGACGCTAATAAACTCGGATTGACCAAAAGTAGTCGCGGCGTAGATCTCATCAGCAATGAGGTGGATTCCTTTGTCATTGGTGAAGTTAACCAGAGACTTCAAGCATTCCCGGTCTAATGTCGTACCGAGCGGGTTCGAAGGATTGGTTACAAGTAAACCCTTAACCGGAATGTTCGATTCCCGTGCGTTTTCGTACGCAGCTTCCAAGGCTTCCACAGTGATCTTAAACCCGTTAGAGCTATGACAAGTAACCGGTACAAGATTAACTCCGGTTCTCCATCTCAAATCTCTATCAAACCTGAGAAACCAAACCAAACCAAGTTAGATTCAAAACCATAACCAGAATTTAAAACCAAATTCTTGAAATTTGGGATCTTATGAACATACCCTGGATAATAAGGAGTCGGGACCAAGAAACCGTCGCCGGGATTGGCTAAACAGAAAGCAACCGTCTCGTGTGCTCCGGTTGCGCCGCCGCTCATAACAATCCGGTCAGGATCAAACTTCACTTTGTTATTTCTCGTCTTCTCCATAAATTTCGCTACAGCCTGAAGCAAAGCAACAACAAAGTCAAAACCATTGAAACCAATAAAGTGACGTGTTTGATGAGAAAGTAGCAGAAAGTCGAACTTACTTGTCTGAATTCGGGCAAGCCATGATAGTCCTGGAAGATGGCAATGTCGCTGAAATGATTCACACCTTCTGCTGTACAAATCGAAGCTTCTGGATGTTCTAAAACCCATTTACGCATCAAATCACCACAAAGCTACACAATTGAAGAGAAAATAAACCTTAAAAATTAGGTTTTTACGTTTTTAGAAATGTAAAGAGAAAAAGTTTTGATTTTTGAAAAAAAGAAAATTACCTGATTTTCAGCGAGACCCATTTGGATAACTCCATCGGGTCTATCAATCGGGTGAAATGGGTTTTCTTCATAAGCTTTCCAGCCATCGAAATAAGCAGAATTCTCGCCGTGACCGTCACCGGCGGCGATTCTCGACAGTGTTTTCCGATCTTGCTTCTCTACAGTCAAAGCCACCATGTTTTTTTTTTTGTTTCTTCAAAGGGGATATAATAGGTTGTTTATGTTCAGTTTTGTTCTGCTGAGATTTTGAAAGTATGGTTTGATGTCTTTGGGAAGTGAGTTTGGTTTCTATATATAGAGATTTAGTTTCAGGTGGAAAGACCGAGTAAGTAGCGTTTACAGCGAAGCTTCCATGAAAAAACTATAGCAGAAATTTCAAAGTGGTCCTCAATGTTTCTTATAATTTTGTTTGACTTCCTACAAACAAGTCTCTAGTATTTTGTTTTGGTGGGTATGAACCAAATTTGTGAAAAAGAGTGGTCACTGTGGGAGTTGGAACGAAAATGTGTCGGAGTGGGGGACCTGTGAACAAAAAAGTTTTAAGTCCAATTTTGTTTTCAATTTTGCTTTTGGAGATGAAAATTGAAACGTCAACTTGAATTTCCACGATCAAAACCTATGGTTAAACAATATATTTCATGGAAAAATAACGGACCAGAAACAATTTATAGTATTGTCTAACGGAACCACATATTTCTTCTTCAGAAAACATAATAAAATCCAGCTCTAACAAATACAACATTGTATAAAATAATCATTCTTTTAATAGTTTTTTACGAAACAAGATTTTCGGAATTTTGAAGTTTCATTTCTTAAAACGAAATCTAAAATTTAGTTCCAACTGACAAAAAAAAAATAGTTTTCATTTCCATTCAAGTTTTTAGAAGGTGTGGTCGTTATGTTTTGTTTCATATGGACCGAATGTATACATTATCATATGTATAACCTAATGGGATTAATTACCTAAAACACTTCAACAATTCTAGTTTAATAAAAAAAAAAGATACATTAGTTTTGCAAATATCATGTCGGCATATTCAAGAATTAAAGGTTGGAACAGATGAAGTGTGCCACTTTTATTCAACATAAAAAGTAGGGCTGTTCTTGCTTTGATTTAAAAATTTAATTTGGAGTCTTTAATTATGCATTTTTAGGATCTGTCTTTTCTTTTGTTGAATTATTTTTGAAAGATATGTGACTCATTGGAGAAGGTTGAGATCTCCACCTTCTCCTCAGCAATGATGCACTCAAACACGTATTGATGTTTCAACTTTAATCACTTGTTTTTCCTCCTTTACATTATTCTTTAATATTTCCATTAACGATATAATGCTGTTCACTTGACAGCTTAGAAAGAGCTAAACAATGAAAAAGTTCACGGTTTTGTAATATACAACTAGAATTCCATTTTGTCTCTACATTTTTGGAGTGTCTTTATTATATCAACGAATATTATATGGTTAAGATCTTATTGCATAAAAGCTAGAATCAGTATTAGGATTGAGTTGATAGTGGCAGACATTGGACCACACGAGTGTCGAGAATTAAATGCAAATTTGGCAGCCTCAAAGACCAGTAACATTCCACAAAGATTTTTCCAGTCAAAATCAGAAAACAGCAAAGGGTGAATATTACAGCCTTCACGTTGACCAACGACAATCTCTACGACTTTTGTCTTCTAGACTCGGTTCTTTCTTTTCTTTTCTTGAACTTTAATCTTTCTTTTTATCTCTTCTCAGAATATGAAATGATAATAAAAAAACTCATGGATTCAATTGTGAATACCATAAAATTTGAATTTAGAAGGAAAAAATGATACTTATCTGTATCTAGGTATTATTTTGATCACACGTTTGTTTTGTAAATTTTGATTAAAGAATATTAGGCGAATTCAGCTCATTCTTAATTTTATTGTATTTTTTCTTTTTGAACACAACGATAAAAATAATTGTGATATACCTATATGTTTTTCTTAGTTTCTTTATGGTACTGATACATATTTTGTCAACAGACCGATGAAAATAATTAAGTGTAGTTTCCAGTTATTTGCTTAATTTTACAGCAAAGTCATAACTAAACAAAATATATTAGTTTTTTATAGTGTCAACTTTTTGCTAGTTGACAAAGTAACGTGGGTCGATAAAAAACAACGACTTTGTGGTTTGTATCTAGTTTCTATTAGTATCATCTCAATTTTATTTTTAACTAATAATTTTATTTTTCATTTGACCGAAAGATTTATATGCAACAGTCATCGTAACCTATAGTCTAAAAGTCAAACTATAGTTTCAAAATTTTCTCCAAATGACAAATGGAATTTGGCTGCTGTCAAATACTTCTTATATTTTCTAAAGATTTGGTAAAATTGGTATATTGGTGTGTTTAAATATAAATTTTAAAATTCAATAAGTTAATATTTTTCATTTAACTACATTAGATTTTATTTTATTTTTTTTGGTCAAAACATTAGATTTTTTTTATTCTAAAAATAAACTAAATAAAATTTTGATTTAATATTTTAAATTTTTTGAAATATTCTCAAAAATAATCTGCATTTTTCAAATTTGAATCTAAAATTAGTAAAATTAATAATTATGATCCAAATAATTATAATTATATTCTACATTGACACAACATTGACACATCTACTTTTAGTTATCCAGAATTTGTGTCTTGTAAACTAAAATTAAGAAATTTCATAAAACCCCATAAGTAAGTCATCTAAAGAAAGGATTTATTCAATCTAGTATTTGGGATCGTTTATGATTTCTTATATGATATTTGCTGAATTAGAAAAAAAATTGTGATTTTAGCCAAAACACCTCTAAAATATCATCTAAACTATGAAATTTGGATTTTTATATTTTTAACTGAAAACTTTACAAAAACACACTGATTATCCTCTAAAAATCCACTACTTAAAATGATTATATTGAAAATGGATGTAAGTATATTTAAACTAATTCAGAGAATTTCATTTTTCCAAAGAGTAGTATAAGTGTTCCAGAAAATTCAGAAAATTCCATTTACCAAAGAGGAGCTTCTACGTTGTTGACACAAGAAGTCGCTCCCTTCGTTTGTGGCTTATATTTCTCTGTCTCCGCTACCGGTTTCCAAAGAGGAGCTTTTTCTTTCTGTGTTTTCTTACCGTAAGTTTTGCCACCTTGGCGTTGAGGATTCCAATGGCTCTCTGGCTCATTGGAGTCAACACGCTCTTCTTTCTTGTCGAGGTCCACACCTCCCTCGACTTGGTCCCATTCGTCTCTTTTGTGTCTTTTGCTGTCATGTTATGGGTTGTCACCTTAGTTGCATCTTCTTCATCCGTCTTTGATACCAGTTTAATAGACACCAATCCGTTTTCTATCAAGATGTTTGCTTATAATTCGAGAAACCTAGCAAAACTCCAGTTTCGATGATTTGATAAACAAAAAAAACTTTCTTTTATTGATCTTACTCGATAAATCTCATGTATTTCTAAGAGTTTTTCTTTAAACAGGAATACAACTTGAATATAAAAAATAACGATAAAGAAAACTTAATCAAAAGAAACAATCAATAAATAATAACGGATTGGTGTAAACTGTCAATAAATAACATTAAAAATCTTTCATGTAAACCAACCGTTAAATAGTACTACGTACTACGTAGGGCTTATTTTTCGGTTAGTCGGATTAAGATAATGTATAATTTAATTACACTAATGCATTTAATAATTTAATTATGTAAATCCAATTAGTAATCACTAATGAGACATGTCATATGATTTATTTTGCCTTATGCCAGCTATATTTTGGTCTGTACACATAGAGAATCCAAAATTTATATTGTGAAAAGAGTGAAAATGAGAAAGAAAGTTGGTCAATTTTTACCACCTAAACGATAGATATATAAAACGAAAACCATGTGCTAATCTAATGTATTGAATTTAAAAAAAAAAAAGGAAATTCTCAAAAATACCACACTTTTATGTTTTTGTGACAAAAATACCACATCAAAGTGAAAATGACAAAAATGACATTTTTTTAAGAGAAAAAAGACTATTATACATTTATTTTTATATGTGTCTTCCTAATCCCTTAAACATAAACTCTAAAACCCAAAATCTAAACTCTAATTAATGACTTTTGAACCCAAATTTATTAATTTAATTATCTTTAAACCATTAAATAAATGTTATTTTTGTCATTTTTACTTTGGTATGGTATTTTTATCACAAAAACATGAAAATGTGGTATTTGAGGGTATTTCTCTTTAAAGAACGTTTAACTTAAAAATCGTTGTTTTTAGTAACATTAAGGAGCCGTTTATAAAAGAAAGCGGTTCAAAATAGAGAAAATTAAAGGTTCTAAAAAAAAAAAGGGTGTGCATGCACATTGCATGGTACTGAATGATAGATACTACGAAGAATAAAATGTCTAATAGTATATATACGTCTCTACATTGCAATTAGTAATAAATTAATTTCTCTATACGAAAGAAAGCATCGTGCAACATTTTTTTATATAGTCTTCGGTATGTAGCTCTTGTATCTACTTATCTTTAATATGCATTTCTAAAACGTTTATATTTCTCTTGAGATGATGTGTAATGCTTTTTTGTGTGTGTAATGTTATTATGGAATTTTCTTGTGGTAAGACTTTTTTAATATAACGTTGTGGAAAACTAATATTAATTTCTAACGCTGGTTTTTTTTTTTTTTTTGTCAATCTGATCATCTGTGATCTAATCTAACCAACGTTACGAAAACATTCAATTGATTACGTGGAGAGTTACTTTTAGAGATACATTCAACTGACCAATTAACTTCTTTTAAAAGGAGAATATATATGCAGAAAAATGCCTAATTCGATTGTAGACCAAACACACCAAATTTGACATACTTTTTTTTTTTTTTATCACATCTTGCATATGTTTGGATTATAAAATAAAATTAGGAAACTCAAATAAGCACGTTTTATAATACCATCAAACGAGGAAATATTCAATATCTATAAAAAGGACTCAAATAAGTACTTATCTTCAAGAGTATTCAAAGTTTATAAATACCTTCAAAAAGTCATTCGTATCATTCAACCTATTTTCTTCTATTTTTGGAGCAATTTTTTACGTTCTAAATCTCTCATACCTATCAATCCAAAAATGCCACGTTGCTAGGTGCAAAAATTGATGGATTAGCGCAATTGATATAGTCATTAAAAGAATAAAAATACGATTGTAAAGTCAGAACTTTCTTATATTTTTGTAGAAATTGAAATGTGTTTGAGTAGTGATGTAAAATTCCAAACACAAACTTCACACAACAAGGACGTTGGCACTTGGTAAGGTTGTTTTATGTAGTAGCAAACATGAACTTTCATTTGAAAAATACGTACTAATTGAAAAGCACATGCTAGTGCTCCAAATATATTGATTATATATATGTCCTAGGCAAAAACCAAACTTGAAAACAAACGTAACAAACAGTAAAATCGTATTTTCTATATGTTGCTATTAAGACAATAAAATAATAAAAAATTCTAATGAAAACCAATAAAAAGGTTAAGTTTTCAGAGAAAATGAAGGCTTACAAAAATGTAGAAATCAATCTTGTAATTTCAAGTGTTGATGGAGTTAACAAACGAGAACCAAAAAGGCATGTGCCTACAACCATTCATTTCTAACATTGATTTCTACCGTTTCACACATAAAAAGGAAGTTAATCAAAACTCATAACTGATTAGTTTATTTATCTATCAATAAGAAGAAGAAAATAGAGCTTATACAAAGACAAGTAAAACATGCATAATAATGGTCAAAATAGTGCAAACAACACCCATAAATGTACATTTAGTTAATAAAGTTTCAAGATATCAAAAAGTATAAAAAGAGAAAAAAGTCAGTAACCTCAAACATAAAAGATATCGTAGTGGTCTTATGAAAATAAACTAAGAAATCAATGCATGAAAAATCCAAGAATTCAACCTTTTTTTTTCTGTGTTCATCAACAATTTCATAAATATCAACAAAATCCTTAAGAATAGAAACAGATCATATAAAATTAATGCAAGGTCAATCCAAAATTTATAACAGTATTTTATATATTTATAAAATCCTAAAAGGACAAAAATACATGCCACAAACAAAAGTGACAGAAAATTGGAAATTGAAAGAGTCAAAATATCTTCTAGTAGATGTTTTTAAACTTAAACCACATAAATAAAAATTTATCACAATAGTTAAAAAAATTAGGAATGATTTTTTCGGTTAAAAAGAAGATTGTAAACTCACAAGAAGAACATAAAAATATACATGCAAGTTAATAAGATTTGTTAATATATTTGGACCCAAATATGAAAGTAAATTTTTTTTTTTTGTCGGCGAATATTAAAATTCCAATATTTTTTCTCTAAAATGTTTGCATATTAACAAAATTCATAATTTTAATTTTAGAAGTTGGTGATTTTATCGCTTAGTTTATGATGTAAATTTTAAAATTGTAAAATAAATGAATTAATAGTTTATCTTAAAATATTGTATAATCCAAAGGATGTTGCAATAAAACTTTTTTTAGATTTTTTTGTCTATAATAAATTTTACTATAAGAGACACGTTTTTATAGGATGTATAGTTCTTGAAATTTTTTCAGATGACTCATCAAATACAAAAAGAACAAAGTTTCGTGAAAATAGTCTTGCATAAAAATAAACAAGAAACTGGTTTATGAAAACATACTAATATAACATCAGTTTCTCGATTATTTTTATGCAAGACTATTTTGATGAAACTATTCTTTTGTATTCGATGAGCCTTTATCTCCTACACAAACCTCACAGTATACAAAATGTATACATTTGACATTGAATTGTGGAAATTATTATATACAAGTATACAACATGTGTAAAGAATGTTTTATAGACAATATTATGTAAATGTTGTCTCGCCTTCAGTCGTGCTAAATTTTTTGGTATAAATGATGATTCGTAATTTAAGTAATATCCAATGGGTCTGAATGTCATCACGATCTCACAACAGAAGTATTTGAGAGTTTCTATAACATGATACACTTCAACAGGATGAAATATATTTTTTTGAAAACAATGAAACTAGAAATAGTTTTTTTATAGACTACACTAACCTTAGGGCATTCGATCTCAAGTGTTTTCTTTTCTCTAGCTTTAACAATTATTGGAGAGGCAGGAGAACTCTCTAGTATCCTCGCTCAATCCTCCATATCTAGTTGGAATTTGGTTAGGACTAATGTAATGTTCTTGTCAATATCATTGTACACAGTATCATAGGACTATGTTGCCTTCTTGGTCTTATCCGTACAAAGATTGCATGTGACAAAGTTTGTTGATATCTACGGTTTTTGTCCACTCCAACGTATCCGTAATCATGTTCAACGATTTATCCACTTTAAAAATGCTTAGATCGTATAAATTTAATGCCAACCACTTGGCTTACCTCATCTTTGAGCAAGAGGATCCCCACATCTTGTGTTCTAGTTCATGATTCAAATCCAACTGCTCGTGCACCAAACACTTCAATAGTCCAAGAGATTAATTTTTCTCTTTGAACCTGATAGTTTCTTTTTAACTTTTTGTGGCAGCAACAGATTTACATTCATCCACCAGATGTTTATTTGTGTTCTTGATGTGCTTATTTTCGTCCTTGGTTGTGGGAAGGTAACACCTCAATAAACTAGTAACATCTGGGAAAATTTGTCGATTGTTGGGACTTTCAACCTTCAAAATTGACTCATCTCCAATCAATCTGCTAACAAGGCCAAGGCAGACATAGATATGTTCGAGACATCATCCTCACGATCATTATCCTCTTTCCATGTATTTCTCCAGATTCTTTGAAACTATTAGACGTACTATGTGTAAAATACATATCCTATCAATGCAGAAAGTGTTTTTTTCTTTTGTTATGCGTAGACGCAGAAAATTCATTTCGACAATTCACAAAACAGAAAAAAATATACACATCATTATTCACGTATTTTATGTGTACATTTCTTGACCTACACTGCAGTGACGCAGTCTATATTCCCATTCATTTTTGGCAGGTGATGAATATGCCCAATATTTTAAGCATTCTTTTTGTATTGCCTACAAAGTCTTCTTACTTCTAAGTTCTACCCCAAAGAATTCTTCAAATGAAAACTATCAGACCCAATTAAAAAAAAAAAAAAAAAACATAACTGAAGCTTCAGAAAACCCTGAAAAAACAACGATAACGTTTTGAAATCTTCAGGTTGCCTCCTTGGCCGGAAATTTGGTTAATTAGCTAATTCAATATTATTATCGTGTTTATTTCAATAATTTTTTTCATATACAAATAGAAAAAGAAAAGATTCTCGTTTTCACACACGCAAAATACGTTCTCGTTCTTCGAATAGCCTCCTCAGAACCCTAAAACATGGAATCAAATATGCTTCGCTATTCTTGGAAAGCTGCACAAAAAAGGAAAGAAAAAAAACAAAAACTCTCGAGCAAAAATGGGCAACATTGATTTAAGATTGTTCGAATTCTTACATTGGCTGTTACAACAGGCAAGTGCCCAACTCAACACTGTGTCTTGTTAGAACTACTTTGCGTTCACTGGCCCACTCGAGGCGATAGGAGAGATCAAGATGGTGAACAAGTTGCTTTAGCCGATCTGCATGGCTTATGTTCTTCGAGGTTTCCTGTTCAAGTCGTACCGAGAAGAATAGATATCAGTTTAAGACAGTAAAAGCCGAAATATAAAATGATTGTTGAGTTTTGGCGATGTGATGTGAACAATTCATTTACCTGAAGAGGAGGTTCTTGCTCATCGCTTGTGATGCTTGAGATCACACTTGTCCGAGAAGAGTTAGATGAAAATCCATCCCATGGATGCATAAATATCAGTTTCGTACACTGAACAGGTGTGAGGCTTCGGCTTAGTTTCTCCCACCAAACCGATCCTAATGACCACCATCTGATCATCAACCCGTTTTCGGAAAACGCAACCAATCCCTACCATTCAAAGAAATGTTATACTTAGGGATCTCAAGAGTCTGCATCAGTTTGCAGCAGTGCAAAAGCTATAACAATCTTGAAAAATCTATACCTCTCCATCAGGTGAAAAGCTGAGAGCTGATATGGCTGTTGTTACCGCAGATTCTGAAGCTCCTCTGAGAAAATTTGGAAGACCAGGAGGTCCACTCGCATCCAAAACCCTTATTTTTGTCATACTGCAATGGGAATCACACAAAACAACTAAGAAACGAGAAAGGTGCGTGGGCGGGACCTGAAACCAAAGCAAGTAAGGTTTTGTACCTTTGCATATC
>OVBB01000537.1:0-18153 GCA_900406415.1 Isatis lusitanica
TCCTTCAAGTAATACTTGCCTTTTTTGCTCCAGTACATAGGGTAGTTGCTGTAGTTGAGTCCTAAGATTAGAGCATGCTCCTGTAACCCATACCGGATGGGAACCCCATTGACCACAAACCACGCCTCTTTCTGCCTCTCGATCTTGGCAGTACGCATCAGCANGTGGATACTGCTCAAACCACTCACTTTCCCTCTCAGTCAACATAATACTCGAAAATGTAGCGACGACTTCTTCCACGAAGCACCGTGTAAAGAGTTTAATGCTCCGACAATATTGCTCCGGCTTCAAGAACATCTCTGGTGGGATCGCAGGCTGCAATATAATTACAAAACTCAGAACATTACAAAATATTAATAGTATTACCAAATAATACTAACAAATTTCCCGCAATTTTTTGAATCCCTGCATGCATATCCCGCAATTCTTCTCATCTAGTATTACCTAATTAACCTATTTTTACTATTTCCGGCAATTGAGATAACCCATTCAAATTCGGGAACAAGGGTGATTAGCGGATTAGCTTACATTATTCGAGGGAGAATCAGCCTCGCTTTCAGAGGCGTCGCCACCTTCTTCTTCTTCTTGTTCGGAGGAATCACCGCCTTCTTCTTCTTCTTCTTCGGAGGCGTCGCCGTCTTCTTCTTCTTGTTCAGAGGCGTCGCCGTCTTCTTCTTCTTGTTCAGAGGCGTCGCCGCCTTCTTCATCTTCTTCTTGTTCGGATGCATCGCCTTCTTCAGCCTCCTCCATCGAATCAGCCTCCTCCGTCCGGACAGCATCCTCCGTCGGGACAGCCTCCTCCGTCGGCACCGCCTCTGCCTCTCCAGCCAGAACCGCGGTCTCTGGTTCCATTTCGACAGACGGACGAGAAGGCTCCGTCATTGTTCCTTCTTCTTCACTCGATTTTGTCTTCCTCTTCTTCGCTGGCGGCTTCTCACTCGGGGTAAGGTTCTTCTTCCGCATATTTCTCGTCCTTGGTGCCATCTTTTGCTTGCCGTGAAATGGGACTCTCTCCACCGCTGTTAGGGTTTCGGGAGGGGAGTGGTGGTTTCGGGGGAATTCCGGTGGAATTTTGTGAGAGAGAGAGGAGAGAGGACGTTTGAGATACTGAGAGAGAAGGAAGAGAGTGGGAAAATTGAAGAAATTTTCGGACAAGCCCCATCTGACCCAAGTTTCGGACCAACCCATTTCAGGCCCAAGGTCATTTCGTAAATTTCATATATTTCATCTGGTTTTATGGTCCTTTCCAGTGTTTTCGATTTAAAAGAAATTGTTTAACAAAAGGAAGATATAACAAGAGCATTTGAGATTACTCGGCTCATTTGAGGAGCATCTGAGGTGATTTCCCAAATCATAAACCCTAATTACTAACATGCAGTCTGGTAGTGGTTAGGGTATATTTATGGGTATTTCGGTTTCATGATTTCAGCTTTATAGATTAGGGAATAGGCGTTGGCAAATAGAGTCATGTAGTACGTACTCAAACAGTTTAATTATATAACAGAACTTTCAATAATTCGGATAATATCAAAAGTTTGCCGGCTAATCTAAAACTAAACCCTAAATCCTGAATTATTAAATCCAAATTAAAAATTATTAATCCACCAAATATCAGATTTATAATTTAGTGATTAGAGTTTATGATCTTGAAATTTGGGTTTAGTAATTTAGACTTTAGGGTTTAGTTTTTTGAAAAAAAAAAGATAACTACACGCTAAACTCTGAACTACTAAACCCAAATTCAAAGTCATTGTTGAAAGAAGTACATAGGTTAGACTTAACTTATATGTTATCCAGTTAAAAAGTTTGTTTAATCTCTCAACTTAATATATATAATAACAATATCTACTTACATCAACAACACAATGCATACTACATATGTAGCGACAACACAATTTTTTTAATACATTTGAATTGGCTAATTATAATGTTAGCCATAAATTTATGATGTTAGCCGGTAACAATAATAGATTATACCAGTAATATACAAAAACATTATCTGGACTTTTCACCATTTTGGAAATGCATATATATACACGTCTCCAAACATAAATCGTGCACCTCATCTTTATCCTGCTTAATAATTTTCCACCGAAGTTGATTGGCTAACTTATGCATTTTCTCTCTGTCTGATTTTGGATGAGTTCCTATTAAACTAGCATTATATTTTCTCTTTTCTAGACAGGCAGATCTGAACAGGATTAAAATCTGCAAAACCATAAAAATTCAGATATATAAAAAAGCATTTGAAACAGAAAATTTTGGATTTCAGTGGAATAAAGTTAAGCTATATGTGAAATTAAAAGAAAAAAAGACACAAACCCTCGTAATTTTTGATTCTACAAGCTCGCCAAATCTGGAAAAAGTACACAATTGTTGAAGTAAATGAAGAATTTTTACATTAAAGAGAAAGAAAAAAACTGTATGATCTTTAATAATGGGAATGTTGAAAAAACTGTAAGGATGAGATTTCGGATTAACCTGGAGATGAATTACATATAGTAACAGGAACCTCCAAATTCGAACCTCAAATTTCAATCATCCTGTCGAGCCAGTCGGATTCAGACTTTTGGTTTCGACAGTTCCACCGTCTCGAAAAGGGACAAGTTTTCAGATTAACAGGTAAGAAATGAAGAGGCGGAAGACGAAGTAATCTAGGCATTATCGCTTCGTCTAAAAAACCTTAATTTCTCAATAGAGTCTACACATTAAATATAGCTCATGCACAGTGCATACTATGTTATGATTACCCATACATAGGCTCTAGTATATATCGCTTTTGCATGACCATAAGGCATTAAAGTGGGATAGATCCGGAATAAATAAAATATAAACAGTGCACATGACCAAATTGCAAATTTCTGCTTCATACATGGCCAATACCTCAATTGTTTCAATTATTTATATAGTTTAGGATAATAATCACCTTCTAAAAAGTTTCAAGTATTAATAATAATTAATAAAAATGTTATTAATTTATAAGTTTTATTCAAATCATTATTGAAAAATAATACACATTATTTAAATGAT
This sequence comes from Isatis lusitanica, assembly GCA_900406415.1. Classification (NCBI taxonomy): domain Eukaryota; kingdom Viridiplantae; phylum Streptophyta; class Magnoliopsida; order Brassicales; family Brassicaceae; genus Isatis; species Isatis lusitanica. The sequence goes on from OVBB01000537.1 coordinate 3,031, forward strand.
TGAGTTGATACACATCGTAAATAGTAAAATTTTAGAATAATTGAATTTCAATCCAATTTTCCCAAATTCTAGAAGTAAAATTTTCACTCATAATTCGCTAATATCTATTAATATTCAAATTCATTATTATTATTTTTATCAAAATTAAAATTCATTATAAAACTGAAAATAAAATTAGTATAAACGTAAACATTAAATCATAAAATTTAAATTAAAAGATGAAAATAATAATTTATTCTCAATGAAGGGTGTTATGGTTGTTGTAAAGGAAGTGCTTTCCAAGAAATTCTTGCATCTCCCCAATTCAGTTTGTGTTGACTCGCCTATGACAGATTCAATTGTGTGTACCACCTAAAGGAGCAGCCAAAATTGCAACAATTCATGCTCAATCAATGGTAATTGGAAAACAATACTTCAAAATATTTTACTGAACATTTACTTTTTAACAGCTAATTTTACACTTTTCTTAAGGAAAATGTCACGAAAGGTGTTAACCCATCAGTGCCCAAAATGCCCAGCTTCTTGTTGGGACTTACACAGGAAGGAATTTTTGTTGGAACTAAGATGCAATCAACAGATGGCGAAGATCTGCTAACCAAAAGCCTAGTTAGAAAAAAAAGAAAAAAATGCAAATCTCCATCAGTCCAAAATGACCCACGAAGAACCAAAGACAGCATTTACAATATATCCTTGGCATAACCCAGTTCCTATAGTAAATGAAGCAGTTTTTGTGAGTCTTCTTAAGGCTGCTTTGAACCATCGGTTAGTTATACATTATAATTGGCTATTGGTTATCATAGTTGTCTACCGCACATTATAGTTGTCTAACACAATTTTTGTTTAATATTCTTCCAGGGCTATGAAATTAGGCACTGTAACTTTAAAATAAGATGCCTTCTGACAGGGAGCAAACTAGGTGTAAGTTACCCGAGGTTTGCCATCAAAAACTTTTTCAAAGTATACGTCTACGAGTGCAAATAATATATTCGACAATTCACCGCTAAACTTTTTCAAAGTATACGTCTACGAGTTGCCTACAAACCCGCTAAACTTTTTGTTGCCTGACTTGGCCAAGTCCTTTCTTGTTGGGACCAGCAGAAAGAAATATAATATTATTTGGTAAAAGTATAAGAGGTGGCAAATCAAGAAAAGATGGTTGAAATAGGACGACTTATGTTCAGGGTAGGCTCTGACTCAGTGCCCGAGGTGCTTTTGCACCGGGTCAGTACCCAAAGTTAAAAAAAGTTTACATTAATTATGACCCATTTTTTCAAAAAAAAAGTTTTATATACTAAATTTTGAATATTTTTTTTAATTCGAACACAGAGTCTAGTAATGTTTTGACCCGGGCCTGCTTATATTAGTGGAGAAACAGCAAGAAACATCGTGAAACACCGAACGAAAGCTTTAATTGTTTGGAGAAAAAAAAACCATTGTAATCTCTAAAGTTATGGTTAATCTGATGAAAGGCTGTCTACATCATAACGTCTCTGAAGCACAAGCAGCTTTTATTCTTGGTCGTATGATCACAGATAATGTTCTTATGGTAAATGAATTGATGCATTCTTTGAAGTCTCGTAAAAGGGTGTCCAAAACTTATATGGCTATTAAAAATGATATTTCTAAAGCATATGATCGGGTTGAATGGGATTTTCTAGTGGCTACGATGCGAGCATTCGGATTTTCTGAAACATGGATCTCGTGGGTTAGCAATGGTACTCCTCAAGGAAATATCATCCCCAAACGTGGTTCATGGCAGGGTGATCCCCTTTCTTTGTATTTGTTCATTTTATGTTTCGATGTCATGAGCCATTTCTTAACACGTAATGCTATCCATAGTCGCATACGGGGTAGAAAGATTAGAAATGGTGTGCCTTCTATTAGTTATGCATCTCCTCTTTGCTGATGACTCCTTATTTTTCTGTCAAGCAAACCGAAAGAATTGTAAAACTTTAAAAGAAATCTTTCTTGTTTATGAGCTTTGCTCAGGTCAACGAATCAATGCCGCAAAGTCTACTGTGACTTTTGGATCAAGATTCCCCGGTGATTTGCAAAGGAGTTTGATAGAAGTTCTAGAAATCGATAATATAGGTGGTGGACGTAAATATCTAGGTATACCTGAACAGTTTGGCCGTAAAAAGAAAAAAAAAATGTTCCTTTACATCATTGATAGAGTGAAACTTCGTACTTCAAGTTGGACGTCTAAACAGTTATCACCTGCTAGAAAATAGATTATGCTTAAATCAGTTTCCCTGTTTATTCGATGTCTTGTTTCAAAATTCAGAAAGAAATAGTCGCATATATTACTTCTATCCTAATGAGGTTTTGGTGGACCAAGTCCGGTGATTCATGTGGTATCCCTTGGGTGACTTGGAAACGTCTACAGTTTAGTAAAAAGGAGGGTGGACGTGGTTTTAAGGATCTCGAGCTTTTTAATAATGCTCTGTCGGCTCGCCAGGCATGGTGCATCCTAACGAACCCGGAGAGTCTCTTTGCTCGTTTTTTCAAAGCTAGATATTTTCTCGACATATACATATCCATACTTGATGCCAAGCCTAAACAACTCCAGTCTTACGGCTGGTATTCAATACTGGTGGGTGTTGACCTTCTTAAAACAGGCACAAGGTTATAGGTGGGAGATGGTACTTCGTTACGAGTTTTTGGCTTCCAACTTCTCCTCCATGCCCAGCTTCTCTATGGCCTGATTCAGTTGATTTGCGAGTTTCAGATCTTATTCAAGTCACGGTGACATTCGACAATGGAATTGGGATCTCGCCTCCCGTTGTTTAGCGATGGAAGACTGTGACTTACTTCCTAAGATTCGATTATCAATCACAAAATTCCCCGGCTCGCCTATATGGATTTTTGAACAAATGGGTGCATATACTGTAATATCTGGCTATCTAAAGGCAATGCAACTCTCACGGGGGTCACCTAATAGTCTTGTTCCACCAAATGGGGATATCACTTTGAAAGCAAAATCTTGGAAGCTCTGTATAGCCCCTAAAATTCGACATTTTGTCTGGAGTGTGCTTACCAACGCTTTACCTGTGGCGACTCGTCTCCTCTCCAAGCGTGTCCCAATTGCCAGTATATGTCAACATTTTGGTTTAGCTGATGAAGCTATTAATCATCTATTGTTCACTTGTCTTGTTTCAGTCTTGATTTGGCGTTTGTCTACCCTTCCCTTCCCTCTACACTTCATCAGTACAGAACACTTAATGACAAATATTGTTTTTTTGATTGAAAATCACAACATAGTTCCCGTATCCATTACTCATAAACTTCTCCCATTTTGGATTATCTGGCGAATATGGAAGTCTCGAAACAATTTCCTCTTTAATAATTGTCAAATTAATCCACAAAAGGTCGTGGATATGGCTTTTGTCGATATTTCAGAATGGGTTCAGGCGAATCCTACTTTAAATCCTGAGTTTTCTACGTGGATGCGATCAATGGCAATACCTTGGCAAAGGCCTCCTCCACCAACGATGAAATGTAATTACGACATTGGTTTTAACCTATCTACGGGTCTTGTGTTTCTTGGATGTGGATCGTTCGTAATTCTGCTGCTGAACCACTCTTCTGGGGCTCTGCTTTTCTGGGTATGGCATATTCGGCTCTGGAAGCGGAGACGTTGAGTCTTATTTACAATACAAACGATAATTTTCCAGGGTTTTTCTGATTTGATTTTCGAAGGAGATTCTCTTATATTGAATAACTGCCTCAACGCTAAGTATGGAATTATACAATTGATAATATCTGCAAGGATATCTGTTGGTGGTCTTCAAAGTTAAAGTCCTACTCTTTCTCACATGTACGACGAGAGTCCAATCAGGTGGCTCACACATTAGCTCGATATGATCCTCAAAATTCTCTATTTAACTCTGCTTCAACTGCTCCACCTTCGTGTCTTTTACCATTATTGTAGCATGAATCTCATACATTTGTACAAGCATGGCCGCCACGTCTCCAGAGCGAAGATGACCGCGACCATTGTCAAGTTCTGAGTTGAATAAGTCTCCTCACACCTGGTTAGTAGCCTCAATGCGTAGAAGACCACCTCTCCCACCTGTATCAGCATGCAGCCCAATCCCATATGCATAGCATCGATGTACACCAAGAATGGTAGAAACCCTTGTGGGGGTTTTAATATCAGGGCATGGGCCTCTTAGTAGCTGTGCAATCCTCTTCACACTCCCTTAGCCTCTCGTGTTTCCCTTCGCCTTCCGTCCATCGTGTTAAGAGTTTGATCAACTAGACTAGACCGCCCAGAACCCAACAACAACAGTCTGCCAACCCCAAAAAACTCTGGTTTCCATTCGGGTTGCCCTGTCGCAGCACACTGGTGGCGACTCATTTTGTGCTTGTTCTCCATTCTTCACAGGTTCGTGTTACCTCCCTTCCAAACATCTTAGAAGAACCACGAGTTAGAACGTAGCTTCCTACCATGGGATGGGGTGTTATTCATTATGCCAGGAATAATTTCCAATTTCCTTTTACACACACAATTACACATTCACCAAAAGAATTCAATCAATGCCTAAGACTTTTTTTTTGCAGATCAGACCATCGGTGTAACTTTCCCCAAAAGAAATGTCTCATTCACAAAGCAATCAATTGATTAGCCTGCTCTAATACCAATCAAAACACCTGGTCTGGTTATTAAGACTGGGTGATTTTGAAAATTATTTTTATCAAAAAGTTCTTATTAGAAAACGGTCCATTCACAGCCCTTGCACAATTCCCTAAGTTCGGTAACGAAAACCCCAAGTCCCCAATGGTCTCAAGGTCGTGCACTCCAGTCTTCCTAACAACTTCACCTGCATCCATTACACATAGGTGTAAGTATTTGAATCACTCTATGAAATTGGAACCAGTCAACACATGCAACGTTCAACATACTCAAGCAATACACGTATCAAGCATTGACAATATTTAACAATCAATCGACATGCAACATTATTTATCCTTTCAACCTAGCAACATCATCTAACCGGTTTACATGCATCCATTAACATCCTTCCATTTTGACCTTATGATCTCATTCAACCATTCAACATCAATTTCCATACATAAGGTCAAAGCTCTGTTGCCTACAACCCGCTAAGGTTGTCGTTGCCTGACTTGGCCAAGTCCTTTCTCGTTGAGACTAGCATAAAGAAATATAATATTATTTGGTCAAAGGATAAGAGGTGGCAAATAAAAAAAAGATGGTTGAAATAGGACGACTTATGTTCAGGGTCGGCTCTAAATCAGTGTCCGAGGTGCTTTTGCCCAAAATTAAAAAAAAATTTACATTGATTAGGACCCATTTTTTTCAAAAAAAAAGTTTTATATACTAAATTTCGATTTTTTTTTTTAATTTCAGCACATAGTCTAGTAATGCTTTGAGCCGGTTTTGCTTATGTTAAAGGAAAAACAGCAAGAAGAAACATCGTGAAACACCGAACGAAAACTTTACTTGTTTGGAGAGAAAAAACCATTGGATCAGAAAAGAAAACTCAATAGTGGCATATGAGGAAAAATGCTTTTTTCAACCCGAACAAAATGCATCGTGTTTTTTCATACCCAAACAATAAGAAAGTGTATTATCTAACCCAAACATAAACCAAGTTTAAATTACCTACCTAAACTTATAACCTTAACACTTAATTCTACCCTCGACTAACTTGGCGTTAGTCAACCGTTATATAGTGTAATGACAAACCGAGATGTCGTCGTTTTCTTCATTAAACTCTAATGCCTTTTTTTTTTGTCAATCAATACTTTAAAAACAAAAGGCCAGCCCAAGCTTAAAGGCTCAACTCAAAGTTACATAAGTTTTGAAGACCGAGCTTTGCAAGGGCATTGGCTTCGTTGTTCTCAGAACGACGGATAAACTTAAAAATTACAGATGGAAAAGATTGAACAAGAGAAAGAATATCAGAGAGAATTCCTGAAATCTCTTTGATTTTCTCTTGGGATGAGATGGCTCGTAGTAGTACTTGAGCGTCTGATTGAAGAACCACTAATGGGAAGTTTTGCTCCTTTGCATGTAGGAGGGCAGAGCGAACTGCTAGTGATTCGGCCATGAGAGGTGAGTGAACGTATGGTTCAAATATGCTTTGCTTCCTTATAGTCTGATGGAGATAATTCTTGCAAACCCATCCAAGTCCTGCGTTTTTTGATTCGGGATCCCAGGCTGCATATGTCTTGTACACCATGTACTCGGCTGTAGGAGGTGTGCTCAGTGGAATCAGATTGCGCGAGTGTTGGGTGTTCAGATTCTTCGTGGTTAGATGAGCTTCACTCCATTCCCTTGCTGCGGCTAGCGCTTTTGTTACCGTGTCTTGTGCCGTGATTTGTCTTGATTCAAATAATTTATTGTTCTTGGCTATCCATATGAACCAACACACCCACAAAAAGATTTGGGTAATAGAAATACATGTAGGTGGTAGTGAGGTCCAGTTCCTCGCTTCAAGCAGAGTTGAGATGAATCTACTTGAGATATTTGAGATGAAGGGTATAGCAATAGGAACTTGACACCACACTCGTTTAGCATTTTCGCAGGTGAATAAAAGGTGATCTAATGTCTTTAGATCACCGCAGTATGGGCATCCTGCTTTATCAAACATCCCTCGGTGAAGCAAATTTTCTCCGGTGGCCAATCCGTTTTGTGCAATCTGCCACAAAAATAGTTGGAGTTTTGGGGAGAAGGGGCCAGACCAAATGTTTTTTTATCCAAGAGAATTCTCCTCCTATTCCTCCCATCTGCACCAGAGGATGGTGATGATCTATCAAGGAATTGTAACCCGACTTTGTGGTGAAGATTCCCGACGCATTAGGTAGCCACGCAAAGGCATCCGGAGCTTCTGAAGTACTTGGGCGAAGGCATAGGATAGTTGCTGCATATTCCGGGAGGACAGAAAAAACTTTCGGCTTGTCCCATTCTCCTGCCTCCGTTAACAGGTCAGAGACCTTCCAATCCTTTGTCTCTAAGCTAGGGGGGCCTATAGGTGTGATAGGAGTTTCAAGTGAGATCCATGGGTCATACCACACAGAGATTGTAGAGCCATCCCCTATTAATTTGCCAAGCTGTGTCGTAAGGACATCTCGACTAGTGAGGACACTAAACCAGCCGTGAGAGGAACTGGGTTCCTTAGAGACTTTAAGTATATGTTCCTCATGGCAATATTTCCCCAATAAAAACCGAGCTAGCAAGCTCTTAGGATTAGTTTAGATTCTCCAGCTTAGTTTAGCTAGGAGAGCATCATTGAATTCCTGAATTTCCCTTATTACCAGACCTCCTTCTCTCTTTGGCTTAGCTAATCTAGTCCAAGAAACCCAGCAGATTTTTTGCGAGGAAGGTCCATCATCCCACCAAAATCTAGTAATTGGTGACTGAATACGTTTGCAGAGACTTTTAGGTAGCTTGAAATTTGACATAGAATAGGTGGGGATTGCTGCCAGCACTGATTTAATTATCATTAATTTCTATGCCTTAGATAATTTCTTTGATGACCAGGAGGCTGCTTTGACTCTGATTCTATCTACAAGCTGGGTGAAGATATCTCTCTTTCTTCTTCCAAAATGTTCAGGTACTCCTAAGTACTTGCCTTGTCCTCTTTCTTGGGAGATACCCAAGCTCTATTTAACTCTAATCTTTATCTCTTTAGGTGTCTTTCGCGAGAATGTGATGGATGACTTCAGAGTATTGATGACTTGGCCTGAACCCGCTTCATACTGTCTTAGGATTGAGGTAAGAGCTTCACAACACTTAATACTAGTCTTGCAAAAAAACATAGTATCATCAGCGAATAATAGGTGATTAAACTGAGGGCTAGCTCTAGCAACTCTTACTCCTTTCATGGACCCATTTTCTTGTGCTATCCGACATAGACCAGAAAGAACCTCTCCACACAGGATGAAAATATAGGGAGATAGAGGATCCCCTTGACGGATTCCTCTTTGAGGTAGGACTTTCCCTTGAGCACTTCCATTGACTAGGAAAGCATAGTCAACTGTAGAGACACATTGTATGATCAGATTTGTGAACTGGGGGGCAAAGCCAAATTGAGTCAAAACCTTTCTAACAAAGCTCCACTCTAGCCTGTCGTAGGCCTTACTCATGTCAGTCTTGACTGAGCAATGTTTTGTAGCTCCTGAGGTCTTTAGAAAATGTAGCATTTCATGAGAAATAAGAATATTATCAGATATGGCTCTCTCGGCTACAAACGCAGACTGTGTCTCAGAGATGATGCCTTAAAGTACTGGTTTCAGTCGCCTTGCCAATAGCTTGGCTAGGATCTTGTAGTAAACATTGCATAGTGCTAGAGGCCGGTACTCCAACATTGACTTAGGGCTTTTAACTTTTGGTATCAGGCGGATGAAGGTGTGATTGATTGACTCCGGAAGTTGACCAGAAGAGAAGATCATTGCTATTTCCTCAGCTATTTCAGAACCAATGTTGCTCCAATTTGTCTGGAAGAAGCTTGCCGGAAAACCATCAGGGCCTGGCGCTTTCCCTGGATGAATGGAGAATAGAGCTTCTCGCACTTCCTCCTTAGACGGGGTAGCTATCAGTTTCTCATTAACCTCCGGTAGAACTCTGTGGCGTAAGGCCTTCTCGACAATATCATTACTCCGTGAGATAAAGGAGGTAAATAGATGTTGATAATATGCGTTAATGACTTTGACTATATCTTCCTCCGCATAAACTGATTCCCCTAATTGATCTTCGATGACGACCAGCTTGTTTATTGTAGCTTTTATGCGGGTGATAGCATGAAAAAAGCCAGAATTTCTATCTCCCAATGTCAGCCATAGAATCCTGCTTCTTTGATGCCAAAAAGCTTCTTCTTTCTAGTACACTTCCTGAAACTCTTGGTTTAGCTTTTGGATCTCTTCGCTGGTTGAGGAGGTGCTGGACATAGCTAGATCTAACTTTGTCCAAATACAAGTAAGCAGCTTCTGATTATTCTGATAGTGTTTCCTGCTCCATATTGATATGGCTGTTCTGCAGTTGCTGATTCTCTGGCCAACTGAGTCATTGCTGTCTCTACTCCATGTATCCTTGACAATCTCTGTAACTTCTGGTATCATTCCCAGACGTCTATCATAACGAAATATCTTCTTCTTTTTTTCCTTTGGATGTATCCAGGCAGGTGAGGACTGGGCAATGATCTGAACCTTTATAACGGAGGTAGATACAGTGGCTGAGTGGGAATGATTCCTGCCAGGAGCTAGAAGCAAGGGATCTGTCCAATCGGCATTGGAATACATGATCACATCGGGTGCCTCTCCAAGATAGAAAATTACCCGTGTGGGGTAAATCAAAAAGATCATTTGCTGCCAAGAAAGCTCGGAAATCTCCAAAAGATCCCTCCGCTCTGGTTGGTCCTCCCTCTTTCTCCTCATGCTCTGCTATATCATTAAAGTCTCCTGTTAACAAACGCGATAGGTCACTGTTCTGGAAGAGATCTGAAAGCTCTTGCCACACAGCTCGTCGTTTAGATTGGTCGAGTGCCCCATAGATGAACGACGCCTGGAACTGGACTCCTTGATGAACAATCCGTGTAATGATGAATTTATGGCTCTCCTTTTCAACAGTTAGGTTGACATTGTCATTCCAAAACAGAGCAAGTCCCCCACCACCAGGGCTGTGAGGTGATACCAGTAAATGATGTTCCAATCTTAGGAATTTGAGTTTGTCGAGAACCACATTATCTGTGTTTTTGGTCTCCATAAGGAAAATTAAATCCGGTTTGAATAGGCTTTCCATTTCCCGGATTCTACGAACTGTTTTGGGGTTTCCCAAACCAAAGCAGTTCCAACTCACTATATTTAAGGAAGAGAGTGAGGCGGATTTTGAAAATCCGCTTCTTCTTGTAGACTAGTTGCAATGTTTGTTGAAATATGAGGTCGTGCAACATGTGTGTCTCTAGAAGTAGTTGCTCCTGAGTCTCGGCATGTAGACTTGACTCGTTGGTTTGGCAATACTCTTCTATGTGGGGAGGCCCTTATTGGGGGTCTTCGTATCATGGGGGACAATTGTATCTGTCGTACTTGGCGTTTTCTAGTAGTAGATTTGCTCCTGATCTGGCTGCTTGTTGCTTTGGTACTAAGGGGTGGTCTTCCTCTTTTCTTTTTGACAGGTAGAGTAGCCTCGTGGCTTGGTTCAGCGATCTCTGAGTTGGGCTCTTGCTGTACTGTACTGTCGTTTTGGAGGTACGCCTGCTCTGATTCAGTCTCGTTCCTTAGTTCCCTGGATGCATTTGCAGCTAGCGTAATGGCTGTTTCCTGCATTAGGCCCCGAGCTTTGCTCTCCATTACTCTCATTCTTCTTGCTGCACTCTCCCTTGGGTCCTCACAATTAATGTACCGTAGTGTGACATCTTGTAGTTCTTCCATGATGTTTTCAAAGTTGTTCTGTGTTTCTTTGTCAGTAATATTGTGAGTATCCTCCCTTTTGATGTGAGCATGAGTAGGTTGGGGGTTACTTGGTGGTGTTCTCGACACTCTTCTATGATAAGCATCCAGCTGTTCACGGTTTGTACTTTTTTCCCTCCACTCTAAACGTTCACGAACTCTGTAGGGAGAGTTAATGGGGCTTTTTCTCTGATTATCCAGATGGGTGGGGGAGCGGCCAGTTGGACCTTCCATCGGGTACCTTCTGTACGGATGGGAATCTGTTGGTGAATGTTGTATGTGCCCATATGAGGAATCTCTCTGATGACCTTGTTCACTTGATTGTTGGGGTGCTCTAGACTTCTCTTGTGTATGAGGTATTTGTCTTTCCCTAGTATTTCTGGTCTCTTTGTCACGACTGTAGCTGTAGTCTCTATTCTTGTCGCTGTAGGTATCTCCGGATAGATCTGACTGTCGTAATCTTGCCGAGGGATGATTCTCCACTTCTCTGGTATTTTGTTGCTTAGAACGGCCTGGGTTGGAGGGGCATTCGTTTGCGTCATGGGTTAGATGATGGCAAAGTGAACAGAAGCCCTCTAGTTTCTCGTAGTCCAGATGAATCCAGAGCCTCTTGATTCCTTGGGAACTCAAGGATAGTTTCCTTTATTATTCGTTTTAGCCCGTTTAATCTGGCTCGGATCCGTGCCACAGTAGGGGATACGATGTAGTCCTCCAGAGTACCGAGTTCCATTCCTATGTTCCTTATCAGCTTCTCTTGCCAGTAGTGTAGGGGTATACCTCTGAGGTTGATCCAGAAAGGGATCTCAGATGGGTAGTCCGGAGAAATGATAGGTTCCCATTGTTGAATGATTAACATCCACCTATCAAAGTGGTAGGGCCTGTTCTCTAGAGCCCGAGCGAGGTCATCAGGGTTAGTAAAGCGAAGCTGAAAGCAACCATATCCAAGATCGGAGGCTGTGGCTACTCCTTTGATTCCCCAGCGCTTGGAAAGGTATGGTAACAGAGCCCACATCCTTTGTTTAGCTGGGTTTAGAAGTCTTCCTACAACTGTGAGAGCATTTTCTTTTATCAAGGTTGAAGTATCCAAGGTAGGAGCCTTAAGCCGGAGTCTTGGTGGAGATGATGCCGTGAGGGCCAGACCTTTGCCTTTCTCGGTCGACGTCAGTCTCCTTACCATAGAGTAGATGAAATAGATGTGTGGTCTGTACCGGTGAGATGTATTTGAGCAAATTTCAGAAGCTGGAAGGCGGTTCCGGGTATGCTATCGTTGCAAGAATAGGGAATTTGTCTTTGGAATTACAGAAGAAGGGCGTAGATCTTCTTGTGAGGGGATTTATTAGGCTTAAAATGCTGAGAGAGCTGAGTTTTTACTCTTTTTTCCGTCGGGATCTTCAGAGGTTGGTGAGGATCCGAGAAGGGACGGTAACCGGAGAAAGAAGAGGGAGAGAAACTTACCACCTTGGAGAAAGGACCCTCCGACATAGTCGGGGGTGGGACCCCGGAAGCGCAACCCCAAAGGTGGTATCTTAGGGTCAACTTACTAAAAGGGGAAAAGATTTGAAATCTGAAAAAGACAGGAAAGGGACAAGTCTAAGACCGTTGGAATTGGGGGAAAACTCTCTAGAGAAGAGTGCCTGAGAGCGTTTCGGCTTGTCTTTCTTTCTTTTTTGCTGTGATCAGAAAACTCTAACGCCTTCGTTTTATTTTCCGGGTAAAATTAGGGATTTACTTCTTCTTCTCCAATTCCCATTGTCGACATGTCCGCATGTCGATATTCTTCTTCTTCTTCACCTGTCTTTTGATTAAAATTTTGATTTACCAAGCTGTTTCGAAACTGTAAAATCACAAGCTCAAACACTGTAAATCGTTCTTGCTTTAAAATCACAAGCTCAAACACTGTAAATCGTTTTTGCTTTATGCTGTATTTGAAGGTTTCACTTTGTTCTATGCTTTTCCTTTTCTGTCTTTTTGTGTTTGATTATCGAGAACAAGTAAAAAATTTATTGTTTTATTTTTCTTGAATTTCATCTCTTTGGTGACTAAGCTTCAATTTTGTGGTGAAGCTTCAATTGGTGGGTTTTCGTGAAAAAGCTTCGGTTTGGTTCTAATTTGTTTGATTCTGCACGTTTTGTTCCTGTGTCGTGTTAATTAATGAGTTAATAAAAATCTGGTTTCACTCTGATGAACAGATTCTAGTGACTAATGAGTTAATAACTATGCCCCAATGCTCAGCTCAAGCTTCAGTTATGTGATGATGTTGATTCAGTGTGCTCTACTCTGTCTATGTCTTCTCTAGTACTGTAATGGTGTTGTGTTTGTAAGTGTGAATCTAGGTACACCTCGGATTGAAATAAAAATATGTTCCATTTGAATCAAGGCTTTTTTTTTGTTTATTGTATTTGTATTGATAATGTTACTTCCAACTTTTGAAAAAGATATAGTAACAAAATGTAGAAATAAGCAAAGCTTTTACAAGAATTTAAAAGTAATTCTTCTTTACAAGAACGGATATTAAGAGGACACTCGGGATTACTTACGAAGGAGGCATGGGAACATATCTTGGTATACCAGAAAAAATAAATGGTCCAAAGCAACAGGTTTTCTCATATGTACAAGACAGACTGAATTCCCGGATTAATCTCTGGTCAGCAAAATTCTTATCTAAAGGAGGTAAAGAAGTACAAATAAAGTCTGTAGCACAAGCCATTCCGACATATGTGATATCGTGTTTTTTACTACTGAAAACAGTCACCGATAAACTTACAAGCGCCATCTCGAGATTCTGGTGGAGTACTAGAAACAACAATCGGGGGCTCCACTGGATTGCATGGAATGATTTATGCAAGACAACAGAAGCGGGAGGCCTGGGATTTCGTGACCTTCGCGAATTTAATATAGCTCTTCTAGGGAAACAGTTATGGCGCTTGTTGAAATATCCGGAGTCCCTTTTAGCAAGGGTCTTAAAGGGTCGTTATTATCGCAAATCGAGCCCTCTACAGACCGGAAAAGCGAATGTCCCATCCTTTGGATGGCAGAGCCTCATGGCTGCAAAGGACCTCGTAGGAAGCAGACTGAGACATACTATAGGTACGGGTTCGGAAACGAGTGTATGGTCCGACAATTGGATTCCTACCTCTTCTGCACGGCCGGCTAAACCCAACGGCTTCCCCCGCGACCCAGACCTGCGCATACATCACCTGATTAATTTCGACACGAAAGAGTGGAAACTAGATTTTCTACACCTAATGATCGACGCAGCAGATATCCCTATGATCCTGAGTATAAAGCCGAACCGTTTTAATCGAAAAGATAGTGTCTGCTGGGAGCATACGACGTCCGGGAACTATACAGTACGTTCAGGGTATCAGACTGTGGGAGAACTTCGTAGAGCACAGAAACCACAAATCTATATGGAACCAAGCTCAAACTGTCTCAAACATCAGGTATGGAAAATAAAGACCTCAAGAAAGATCAAGCATTTTCTTTGGCAAGCCTTGTCGAGTTGCATAGCAACGACAAGACGTTTAGCTGATCGACATTGCGGCAATGACAGAGGATGTCCACGCTATGGGGCTGATGAAGAATCAATTAACCATTTGTTATATGAATGCCCCCAGCGATGCAATGCTGGGCTTTATCCAGTATTCCCTCTCCTCCGGGGCTTTTCCCGTGTAACTCGCTCCTCAACAATTTCGATCATCTCTTAAGGAAAGCAAAAGAAGAAGGAGCACAGCAGAAGGATTTTACGGTCTTCCCTTGGCTAATCTGGTATATCTGGAAAGCTAGGAACGAGAAGGTGTTCAATGGACAAGAGGTCTCCCCGATTGATACACTAAACCTTGCAGTCCACAAAGCCAAAAGCTGGCGCCTAGCTCAAATCCTGAACAAGACGACGGAGGTTGGGGATACTACTGTACCCCTAGAGGACCCGACTATGCCAGAAATGCAAACTTGACCTCCACTGTTACGATGTCAAACCGACGTGTCATGGAGCAAAGAAGCAAAGACGATAGGAATGGGCTTTGTTTTGCTCAGAGGGGATGAGATCGTCCATGTTGGGATGTGCGCAAAACCCAATAATCGATCCCCTCTACACGCAGAATTGGAAGGATTAATATGGGCAATGCAAGTTATGATTGCACAAGGAAGAGATGAGATGCACTTTGAATCGGACTGCAAACAATTACTAAGCATAATTGAGGAAGATGATGATTGGCCATCTATGGACACAACATTAGATGAATTCCGGGAGTTCTGGCAACTGTTTTCACAATTCTCAACCTCTTACATCTCTCGTACCAAGAATCTTCGGGCGGACTACCTAGCGAAACAGTCCAGACACCGCGACAGTCCTTTCTCCTTCTCTGACCGACTGGTTCCGCAATGGCTATCTAACCATAGTCTATTTGCGTCAACATAGTTACTATTCCATGATTTGTATCCGATGTCAAAAAAAAAAAAAAAAAAAAAAAAAATTTTTTTTTTTGGGGGNGAGGGCATAATCGCAAGAAAACGAAGATGCATAAGAAGGGGATAAAGAATTTAACGCTTTTTCAGTGTGATTGATTGTTCTTTTTCTATATAATTTTCATGCTTAATTTTATTCAGCAATTGATAGTTGTCGTCTCTGTTTAATGTTTTGATAGCTCTTGGACTTGAAAGAGTTCTCGTCTCTGTTTTAATTACATCTTTGAGATGAATATATACTTTATC
>OVBB01000538.1:0-22051 GCA_900406415.1 Isatis lusitanica
ATTAGCAGGCATCGCCACTCAAGAAGATGCTGCAACTATAGGCATCTGAGTTACCCAATCAAATTTCTCACGACTGTGCTTGCGAGAAGCTTGCTTCTTGTCCTTGCCACTACGAGAGGAAGAGTTGTCTTTGGTTTTCTGTCCTTTCTTTCCGGTCTTCCTGTGGCTATCTTTGCTCTTGGATTTCTGCTGCTGCTGCTTCTTGTTTCTTGTGTGCGAGGCTATGGAGGGAGGAGGATCATACACGTCATCCGCCCATGAAACACTCGACTTCTTTAGTGACAAGCCATGCTTCTCCCGGCTGCCTTTTATGGCAGGGATGAGAACAACTGGTGTCTGTCAAGAATCAAACAAACAGGTGAGAAAGAGAGGCAAACAGGGAATAAACAGCCTTGGCTTGAGGAATAAGACGATCATTTCACTATTCTGACCGAAGATTGAGATGACACAGCCCAATTCCAAGGACTCCTTTAACTCTTATTCAAGTACAAACTATCGAATTCTGTAAACAGTGTTTTCTTCAATCTAATGTTTTCTCATTGCTTGCATAATATATGCAGACTCCTGTAGATATTGTTTCGGGGTTTTCAGGAACATACAACGGAACTGCTAACTAGTAACCACATCCGGGAACAACTACTGTGATCTTTCAACCTCCAAGAGATGGTACACAACTGCTAATGGTCTTGCACACAAACAAGGAACAAATCCAAGAACCAGAGACAATAAAATCAGCGTATATAAATAGATAGTTTAGTAGGCTGACTTACAATTGTAAGGCTCTCATCTTTGTCTTCGTCATCTGAAGACTTGGGAGGTAAAGAACTTGAAGTGGATTTGCCAAAATCCTCCTTAGCTGATTCTTCATTCGCAGTTTGGTTTATATAACCAGTTTCATCTCCATCGGATTCCTGAGATTCTTCAGATCCAGCATGCGAGGAATGCTTCGAGCCATTAGAGCATTGCGTGGGACTCGAAGCCGAGATCTCAAAGTCTGCATCTTTGAAATCCAACTTACCACAAACAGAGCTCATATCAGAGTATAGCAGGAGATAGTCACAGTAGTAGTAACTGCCAAGAACAAGTTCAAAGTTACGAAATGACCTTTCAGAGTTCACAAAAAACAAAAGAGTCCTCAAAATCTTTGAGATAAAAAGATACTAAACTCCAAATGCGTAAAGCTGAAATACACAATCATACCTTCGTGTGTTGCAAATCGAGCACCACCAAAAGCAAAAAACACCAAAGATCAAGCAAAGATTGTGTGTCCGCGATTTCGATTCACAATTTTCTTGTTGGAGTTTAAACCGAGCTAGGTAGATCTCAAGGAGAGAAGAAAAGAGAAGAAGAAGAGGAAGAGAAGAAGAAAATCGAAATGTTAACTAAGATTACCACGCCAATCACACTTTTCAAGAGGTTTCAGACGATGCGAACACAAACCAGAATGATAAGGAGTCAACGAAGGGATCAAAGAGAGTAAAAGGAGAACGAGTAGCTTGGAGGGCACCGAAGGCATTATATCTATGCTCTTCGAAACCCTGCAACCCAACGGAAAAGCCCTAATTCTCGAATTTCGATTCAAAAAAACAAACGCAGAGATCTCAGAAACTTTGATAGAAAACACCAAGAAAGAGAGATGTTTCTCCGACTAGCCAAATATATATATATACGATAATACGAACGAACAGCGGAACCCTAGGATCGGATCATGGAAACCAGGAAAATATCCACAATGAATTTGAGCGTAACAAGGAAGACAAAAAAGAAGAAGCTAATTTGAGAAGACGAAGATGAAGAAGAAGACGGAAGAAAGAAATAATGATGACGTTTTTAAATAGAAATTAATAATAGGATCTTAAAATCCAACGGCAATTGATGTGGCGGCCTTTGTCGGAATAAAATCGGACTGTACACGTGTCTATCTGTTTAGACTTGTCTTTATGGGCCTTGATATTTTTCTCTTGGGTCGTTAAGGTATGTTATATTATAATGGGCCGAGAATAAATAAATTGCTATTTGAGGAAATAATTTCACCAAACTAAATTAAATTAAGCCGTATGTTAGGTCGATACTATATGAAGTAACTGATTACAGATGCGAAGGGTCCCATGTTTTTTGGCGATATAACAAAATTGGTAAGAATTGTTTATCCTCAGAATCTTCATACAAACAAGAAAATTGATTCACCAGTCAAACGTAGCTTTTATAAATAAAATCCAAATTGTAGGTTATATGTCGTTTGTAGACGTTGTGGTTCCCTAATTAATACCCAAACACAAAATGCTAATAGTCTCTTAGTAATTTTTTTTTGCACAAAACTGAAACGATTAATTGATAGTGAAAGTTTGGAATTATCCAGTTTTATGGGGACTCAAAACACAATATAAAACGATGTAGTAACGAGAAGAGAAAAAGAGACCTAATTCGTTCATAAATCTCGGGAACCAGATATTTTTCGTGACATTAAGATTGATTGATTAACAAAACCGGAACCCTAATAGATCTAAAGAAGAGAGGTTAAACCAAATACTAAACCGGAGAATTCACAGAAAGAAAGAAAAAACTAGTTTTAAGAGCTAGTGAATTTGGTAACGGCCTTGGTGCCTTCAGAAACGGCGTGCTTAGCAAGCTCTCCGGGCAACACCAATCTCACGGCGGTTTGGATCTCCCGGGAAGTGATCGTCGGCTTCTTGTTGTACCTAGCGAGCTTAGACGATTCCTGACCGAGTTTCTCGAAAATGTCGTTGATGAAACTATTCATGATCCCCATCGCTTTCCCGGAGATTCCGATATCTGGGTGAACCTGTTTCAGGACCTTGAAGATGTAGATCTTGTATGTCTCGACGCTCTTCTTCGATTTCTTCTTCTTCTTGTCGCTTCCTCCATCTTTGCTGATCTTCTTCTCCACCTTCGGGCGCTTCTCCGCCGGAGCTTTCTCCGCTGGCTTCTTCTCTGCCGGTTTCTTCTCCGCTGCCTTTGGCGCCATTAGAAGAGATTGATTGGAATTAAGTGACTGATAGAGAGTTTGTACGAGAGTTCGCGTTGATGATATGGATGACTTGATTTGTGAATTGAGATTTATTTATACAGAGAGATACGCTTGTTCACGCGGATCGGTGACGTGGTGGTGATACTGAACGGTCAAGATTATTTAGGATATTGTAATGAAGAACGGTCAAGATTATTTAGGATATCTTACCATCTGCCCGCCTCGCTCTTCTCATTGGGTTGGGCCTATGCTTTTCTCTCACAACGTCGTAGTTTCTTGAGCTTATGTGGAAGTCAGCCCAAAGCAGCATATTGAAATGTTTTTCATAATTTGTTAATAATTTAAAGTTTTTGAAATTCAATTACTGAAAACATGAAATAAGTGCTATGTCACACAATTTATAATTTTATATCCTTTATTTTTATTGGTTCAACGTCATACAATATTTGTTTTGAAACAATCGTCACGTCACACAATTTGTACCTAAGATATTGAATATTTTGCTTCTACTTTTTGTTTTTGGTTGATGAAAGAGTGAACAAAATATAAACCATTTTTCTTTAATTGGTTTGCAGTAGTATTTAGTATTTACTGCAGAGGAAAGTTGTTGCGGTAGTTTTAGGGTGACAAACTTGTTTTTCAGCTATTTTAGGATTATATTCCTTGGAAATTATATATTTGTGTTTATTTTGGCATCTGGTTGATTAGCCTTTCTCTGTTGACCGTAGTATTTCTTTGGTTCTCATAACTTCCGCCCTTCATACATGAGGCTCAAGGCATCAATGCTGTATTTCTGCACTCAAGGCACATTGCATTCTCGCAATGACTGCAACCGCCACTACTCTGACTCTTCAGGTTAGCTATCATGTCTGCTTTAGAAAAACCGTCAACCAATCTTATTCAGAAGTCACAACTGAGAAACAATTTTGAGCTGTCTGTCTCATTGAGTGGAGCTAACAGACAAGTGCTTTGCTTATATTTGTCACCATTTGTGTTTTTTCCTTTGGTTGTAACTGATTGGTCTGAATATTAACAGAATGAAAGATCTATTGGTTTTAATGGGGTCTCATCCATATAAGGAGATTCGGAGCATCATTGTGTACTGCAAATTTCAGGTTAAGAGTACTTATTTGATTATCTACGGCCTTTTTCACACTTATCAAATTACTTTTAAACTGTCTTGATTTCTTACTGAATCTTTCATGATGTGAACTTAAGAAACTTTGGGATATGTTTTGCGCAGTATGAGACTGACATGATAAGCAAGTGTTACGCGATAACGACATCTCTGCAAAGGTTGTTTCCATTTGAAATCTCCGATGTACCTTTATCTATGGCTAATTACACTCTAATCAAGCGAAATATCGTGTTCGAATATAGGAGTCATTTTGTTCGAACAAGATTAGAGTGGTGAGAATATAAGTTCAGTGATTTGTATACACCCTGTTTTAGACGTGCAAACTATCACTGAAAGCTGAGTAGATGACATTACTTAAATATTTTTTTAATGTTACGGAAGGTTGTTGCAACTGTGGCATTCGGCATGGGACTTGACAAGGGAGATGTTGGAGCCAGGGGCGAACGTATTACCATTAATGTGGGTTCAATTGACCCCATATAAAACTAAAATTTGTTAACAATAGTTTTAGAATAACTTTGTGTTTTTCTTGTGTAAGTTAAGGCAAACCCTTAGAATGTTCCAAAATATCATCAACTATTTGCATCTCGTATAACAATATACATGCTTTAGGTAAAAATTAAAACATAGAAAAGAACGAAACCAAAGTTAGTGAGTAACAATGTTCCAAAATTGCATTAAGCATAAATCGGGCGGTCGGACTTAATCTAACAAATTACTAAAAGATTGAAGATTAATGAAAAATGATTGGAAAATTAATTTTTAAGTATTTAATGTATTTTTAATATATATATATCATATACGGTATGATAGTATGTATAAGCTGATTCTTTAGCTAAATTTGCGCTACAGAATGCTGAGTCTTTGCATGGTTGTATCGAACTGAATTTATGTTTACTAAAAGTTTGTATTTAAAAAATCACAAAGTCTTTGGGTTGGCTTTCAGCTACCACATACTTTTAATACATACAAATAAATTATTTTACCGCTGAATATATTTCACACAACTACAAATGGATCATATTATGTGGAAGCTAAATAAAAAAAAGGGTAAGAATTTTCGCAAAAACGCAAGAAAAACACAAAGTTATTCTGATTGTTGACTTTTATGGGCATTACATATAAGTGCATATATTCCAAGTAAATGTAAAAATGTTTATTATGGATAAAGACGATGATCATGAATTCTATTTCATCATTTTATGGACAATTTGAAATTTTTTGTTTCGACGGGAAGATTACGCTAAAACAGGTTCTTTCATCACAATCACAGCTTTTCAAGTGAAAAATATTCTCTGCTTCTCTTTACCGTAATAAAGTTTCAGTGTTCCACTCCTACGCAAAGTCTGAAAACAAATTTTATTTAGATTGTGTAAACTGTTTGTCCCTTCCTAGTTTTCAAAACGTTAATGATTTTGGAGGGAGACAGAGAGGAATCACCGAGTAAACGACAAAATCACATTTGTTCATCTTGAGGCTCCAGTAATATGCTAATGAACAATGTAAACTTCCACATACAGGATCCTGTCGGAACAAAGAGCCAAACCAAAAAACATGTAAAGTTAAAAAGATTTTTGGTAATTTTCTTGTGTGTGCAAAAGTAAGATGAGTAGGATTTTTAACCTCATCGACTCCTAATTTTGGAGAAAAGAACCGACTACGAAAATCATACACAGATCTTTCCGGAGCAGCAGCTGTGACAATTATCAATTTTCCAGGACATTTCGAGATTTCATTCATTCTTGGTTCTAGATCAGTGACAGCTTCCAAGATGGAACCACAACCTAAAAAATCAGATGGATTGAAATATTTTTTCATCAGCTTTGGATATAAGAGCAGACATACATAGAAATCTTTTCTTGCAAATGTATACAATGATTTTATCAGTTGAACTTGCTTTGGCAGCTCCATTGGAAAAGTTCGAGAGACAATTTTGTCACAGGTGGTTCCTCGGACATCGACAATGGTAGCTCCATTTAAAGCTTTGGAAAACAATGAGATGATCTCACTCGAGTTTTATAACTCACATGTTGGAATCACATGAAAATCAATTTTGATCAATAAATATCCTCCTTTCACTATGTATCCTTACAGCCAAGTGGGTTCCTGATACTTTAGTGAAAGGACGATCTTTCGTGATCAAAATGGATTTTCATGTGATTCCAACATGTGAGTTATAAAACTCGAGTGAGATCATCTCATTATTTTCAAAAGCTTTAAATGGAGCTACTATTGTCGATGTCCGAGGAACCACCACTGAAAAAAATGTCTCTAATGACTTTTCCAATGGAGCTGCCAAAGCAAGTTCAACTGATAAAATCATTGTATGTGTTTGCAAGAAAAAATTTCTATGTATATCTGCTCTCATATCCAAAACTGATGAAGAAATATTGTAATCTATCTGATTTTTAGGTTGTGTTTTCATCTTGGGAAGCTGTCACTGAACTAGAACCAAAAATGGACGAAATCTCCAAATGTTCCAAAATTTTGATAATTGTCACAGCTGCTGCTTCTAAAGGATCTGTGTATGATTTCTGTAGTCGATTCTTTTCTCCAAAATTAAGAGTTAATGAAGTTAAAAATCCTACTCATCTAACTTCTGCACGCACAAGCAAACCACCAAAAGTCTTTTAAACTTTATATGTTTTTTGGTTTGGATCTTTGTTCCTTCAGGAACCTGTATGTGGAAGTGCACATTGTTCATTAGCACATTACTGGAGTCTCAAGATGAACAAGTGTAATTTCGTTGCTTGCTCGGTGATTGCTCTCTCTTTTCCTCCCAAAACTTATTAACGTTTTGAAAGCTAAAAAGAAACAAACAGTTTACACAATCTAAATAAAATTTGTTTCAGGCTTCGCATAGAAATGGAACTCTGAAACTTTATTATGATAAGGAGAAGCAGTGAGAAATTCTCACTAGAAAAAAATGTGTGTGTGATGAAAGAATCTGCTCTAGCTTAATTTTCTAGTCGAAGCAAAATTTTATCAAGTTGTCAATAAATTGATGAAATAAAATTCATGATCATCATCTTTATCCATAATAAACATTTTACGTCCACATGGAATGTATGCACTCATATGTAATGCTCATATAAGTCAACAATCAAAATAAGTTTGTGTTTTTTCGTGTTTTTGCAAAAAAATTTACTTTTTTATATTTAGGCTTTTCCATAATATGATCCATTCATAGTTGTGTGAAATATATTCAGCGGAAAGTAATTTATTTGTAAGTATTAAAAATGTGGTACGTGAAAGCCAACCCAAAGACTTTTTTTTTTTAAAACACAAACTTTCAGTAAAACATAAACTTAGTTCGATACAACCATGCAAAGTCTCAGCATGCAAATTCGATACAACCACGCAAATTTAGCTAAAGAATCAGCATACACATACTATCATATACCGTATATGATTTATATATATATATATTAAAAATACATTAAATCTTAAAAATCTTCCAATCCTATTTCATTAATCATCAATTCTTTAGTAATTTTTAGATTAAGTCCAACCGCCCGATTTATGCTTAACGCAATTTTGGAACATTGTTAAGTGTTAACTATGATTTCTTTCATTTCTATGTTTTCATTTTCACTATGCAGACTCCTGTAGACATTGTTTCGGGGTTTTCAGTAACATACAACGGAACTGCTAACTAGTAACCACATCCGTCATTGTCCCACGAGCCTAGGCAAAACAACTAACTACTTGTAACGCGGCAATAGAACAGCATGACTTACAGTTGCAAGGTTCTCATCCTTGTCTTCATCATCTCAAGACTTGGGAGGTCCTCCTTAGCTGATTCTTCATTCGCAGTTTGGTTTATATAACCAGTTTCATCTCCATCAGATTCCCGAGATTCTTCAGATCCAGCATGCGAGGAGTGCTTCGAGCCATTAGAGCATTGCGTGGGACTCGAAGTCGAGATCTCAAAGTCTGCATCTTTGAAATCCAACTTACCACAAACAGAGCTCATATCCGAGTATAGCAGGAGATAGTCACAGTAGTAGTAGTAACTGCCACGAACAAGTTAAGAAGTTATGAAATGACCTTTCAGAGCTCACAAACAAAAAACAAAAGAGTCCTCAAAGATTTCATATTTCAGAATAAAAGATACTAAACGCCTACACACGGCCATTCCAAATGAGTAAAGCTGAAATTCACAATCATGGGTCTACACAAGTGACCGAGACGAAATGTTCATACCTTCGCCAAAAGTAAAAAAAACACCAACAGTAGGGCACCTGCGCCTTCGCCACTGGGCCAAGAGGAGAAACAATGGTCAAACATCTGTCATCCATGGCTCTCTGATACCATGAAAGCACAGCACAAGCTTAAAGCTTTGAACAGAAGAGAGTTCACTTTTGATTATTTCTTACTCTCTTGAGTTTACAATCAAGTCTCAATACATAATTTATAGCAAAGATGATCAACCTTAGATAAGAGAACTCGTGGCAACGTCTTGTTCATTCACAGAATCAAGGGCTGCAAATGAGTTTGACAGCTCAAAGCCATTACTTCTGTTTGGTACATGAAGGCGTCATCGTCCTTGTGTGCCTCTCTCTGTCTTTGTCTTTTTGCAAAGATGACCGTTGCAACTCAAGTGTGGGCTTACTCAGTTTGGGCCTACTGTTAATACGATGAAGCAAAGATTGTGTGTCCGCGGTTTCGACTCACAATTTTCTTGTTCAAGTTTAAACCGAGCTAGGTAGATCTCAATCAAGGAGGAGACGAGGAGGAGAGAAGAAGAGAAGAAAATCGAAATTTATGAAACGTTTTTCATAAATTGTTAATAATTTAAAATTAATTATGAAATCCTAAACATGAAATACGTGTGTTGTGGTAAGTCACACAATTTTCATTTTTTTTCTTGCTCGGTCAGTTACACCACGCATGGTTCCATAACTGCTTTTTTTTTTTTTTTTGCATAGTATATAAGTAAACACTGAGGGATTTAGAATTTCAAAGAGGAAAAAGAGACAATATGGCCATGATCATGAAGAGGCCAGTTGAGTTTGTAGCACGATCAGGTATTTTTACAACCAAGCGGGTTCCAGATACTTTAGTGAAAAGAGTATGTTTCCTGATGGAAATGGATTTTCCTGTGATTCCAACTTGTGAGTTATACAACTCCAGTGAGATCCATTGGAGTTGTATAACTCACATGTCATTGGAATGACAGGTAAATCCATTTCAATCAAGAAAGATCCACCTTTCACTACTGAAGTATTTGGAACACTGACGTCTTATCTAGATACAAGCTTCCCTCTTTTGTATATGCCACTGAGTTGCAACCAAAAATTGAATTATAATATCAAAATGCCTTTGCAACGGAATAATTGTGACAGCTTGATCTGCCTATGGTTTCTACAGAATAAAATGCTCTTGATTAACACATGATTAATGAGCCCCATGATTAACACATATGAGCAAAACACCAAGAGACATTTTACAGAGAATGGTTATCATGCATGGAAGAATCAAGTACACATTTTACACACTATTTAAAAGTCGACAGTTGGATGAAGTTGCTGGCTTCTTCCATCAGATCGAAATTTGGCGACTCGAGCGATTATTCTCCAAGGTCATATCTCGATTTTTTGGAACCTGTGTGTTGATTTGGAACTACTTAATTAGTCCAGGCGTTTTGTGGGTGGACTTTTGAGTAGTTTTATACAAGAAAGTATAACTAATACCTATTTTATACTTCTAACAACGTGTTAACCCAATTTTAAGAGACACTATCTCCGAATTTAAAAGATAAATTATTTTTATTAGTTATTTTTATAATTTTTTATAAAAGTGTTTTCAAATTTAAACAAAAAAATTAAGAGAAAGGAGAAATGATTGTAGGTGTCATGGCCGGCCGCAAAATTATTATTATAAATTGTAAACTTAAAGAAAATTTAAATTAATTCAAAGTTATAGAAAATTATTAATAAAAATAATAAATTTATTTTCAAATTTTAATATGTGTGAAAACATCAAAAAAATCTATTATTTAAAAATAGAAAAATTAAAATTGTCTATATCTATTTGTTTTCAACCGATAGTATTTATTGGAATTTATTGAAAATGTCCATTGGATTTCCCAATACCTTTCATATGTATTTGTACTTATTAGTTGTAAACCTCTCGGCATAAAAGATATTGACTATATATTCCTCCTAATTTCTAAAAGAATTTTTTAGAGCATGAAAATATTGACCAGTTGATAAAGTTTACCACCAAATGGTCCAAATCCATTCAATTTACAGTTATATTAATATTACATATTAATAACGTATTTATTATATTCTTGATATTGTATTCCAATTTTTCATATCCGTAAGATATTGGAGGAAACAACGATATCTCCCAAATAACCAAAAAGAATATAGCTTAAATCTAATTTTAGTTTATAAAAAGTAAGAATCGAAAATTAGCAGTGGCGGAAGAACTAGATTGGAAAAATATAAATTTTTGTTGTAAGATATGGAATTGATTATTTTTATTAAACGTGTTTATAAGGTTGTCAAGTGGTATTTATTAAAGGAAAGGAAAAAAAGATTGTGGTAGAGGTTGAGTTCAAGTTGTAAATGGACTCTCACGTATGGATTTTAAAACGAGTAAGATTTTACGGCTGACTCCCTTCCAAATTTTCCACACTATTTTAATAAACGGATAATGGTTCCACGGCTGCGTTTTTTTGCGTAGTATATAAGTCAACACTGAGGGATGTAGAATTTCAAAGAGAGAAAAAAAAAAGAGAAGATATGGGCACGATCATGAAGAAGCCAGTGAAGTACTTCGTGGTAATTGTAACTTATCTTTTTACAATGTACTTGTGTAACTTCCTTCCCTTCTTCTTTTGAGCTTATTAAGATTGATAAATGTTGCTAAATAAAAACAGGTTGATGCATTCACTGAATCAGCCTTTAAGGGAAACCAAGCAGCAGTGTGCATTCTTGAAGAGGAGCATGAGAGAGACCACACATGGCTTCAGTCTCTGGCCACAGAATTTAACATTTCTGAAACTTGTTTTCTCACTCCCATTACTGGTCTCCATGATCGCTTCCGTCTCCGGTGGTTTACACCTTCAGTCGAGGTTTGACCACTTTTGACTTACACTCTTAAAAGAGAAGTCGTATTGTATAACAAAAGAAGTTCAAATAAAATTATTGAACATAAACCATATATTTATTTATACAAGCTCATGTTGATAAGTAACATGTCTTTTTTATTTGCATTCATATTCGTTTTCTCTCACACTTCAAAATAAGTCCTTTTATTTAGGCTATACCAAATCGTTGATTAATTTGTAACTCTGATAAGTACTTCATTTAAAGCTCCTTCAATAATTTTGTAGGTGGATCTCTGTGGTCATGGAACTTTGGCATCTGCTCACAGTCTCTTGTCAAATGGTTTGGTTGATTCAGATAAGGTCGAGTTTGTAACACGATCAGGTATTCTTATAGCCAAGCGGATTCCATATACTTCAGTGAAAGGAGGATCTTTTTTGATCGAAATGGATTTTCCTGTGATTCCAACTTGTGAGTTATACAACTCCAAAGAGATCATCTCCATGTTTTCCAAAGCTTTAAATGGAGCTACCATTGTCGATGTCCGAGGAACCACCAGTGACAACTTTGTCACCGACGATTTCTTCGATGGAGCTGACAAAGCAAGTTCAACGGATAAAATCATTGTATGTATTTGCAAGAAAAAAATTTCTATATATATCTGCTCTTATATCCAAAACTGATGAAAAAATATTTTAATCCATCTGATTTTTAAGGTTGTGGTTTCATCTTGGGAAGCTGTCACTGAACTAGAACCAAAAATGGAGGAAATCTCGAAATGCCCTGGAAAATTAATAATTGTCACAGCTGCTGCTCCGGAAGGATCCGTCTATGATTTCTGTAGTCGGTTCTTTTCTCCAAAATTAGGGGTCGATGAGGTTAAAAATCCTACTCATCTTATTTTTGCACGCGCAAGCAAATCACCAAAAGTCTTTTAAACTTTACATGTTTTTTTGGTTTGGCTCTTTGTTCCGACAGGACCCTGTATGTGGAAGTGCACATTGTTCATTAGCACATTACTGGAGCCTCAAGATGAATAAGTGTGATTTTGTCGCTTATTCGGTGATTTCTCTCTTTCTCCCTTCAAAACTCATAACCGTTTTGAAAACTAAGAAGGGACAAACAGTTTACACAATCTAAATAAAATTTGTTTTCAGGCTTCGCGTAGGAGTGGAATACTGAAGGTTCACTACGATAACGAGAAGCAGAGAGTATTTCTCACCGGAAAAGCTGTGACTGTAATGAAAGGATCTGTTCTAGTGTAATCGTCGATCGCGTTAAAGCAAAAGTTTATCAAGTTGTCAATAAATTGATGAAATAAAATTCGTGACCATCGTCATCCGTAATAATAAAGACGTTCACATGAACGTATGCACTTATATGTAATGCTCATAATTAAAAGTCAACAATCAAAATAAGTTTGTGTTTTTTCTTGTGTTTGTGCGAAAATTCTTACTTTTTTGGCTTGCCCATAATATGTGTTCCATTCGTAGTTGTGTGAACTATTTTCAGAAATTTACAACTGTTAATTTCTTGATCTATTAATCAACTACTTGTACATAAATAGTTCAAGGAAAAGCAGTGATAATTAGATCAAGTACATGATACTAGAACTATTTAATCAACTACTTGATCTATTAACATGCAGATGAGAGGAAAGTCAAAAGTAATTTATTTGAAGCATCAACGTATCGGCATAGCTGAAAGCAAGTCAAGACTAGAAACATTGAGAGTTTACCATAGAGAGCTAAACGGCACCGTTTATACATACTATCAACATATATCGATTTAAACTGTTACGAAAAATAAACTATGAACAAGATCCAATGGTCAAGATCTATCTTCCCTCTTCCTCTCCCAAAAACAACAAAACAAAAGGTCTCTGAATCTTCGAATATTTCAATATAGGAGCAAACACTTTTCAACGATTGCTAGCCAACATACTCAGTTCTTCACACTCATTCTCTTCCTAACAAATCTGGTACATCTTATCCGATTCGTAGTAGATTTTCCGATTTGAATTATTACTCTTTCATCTTTTTTGCATTTGGAGAGATTGCTTTGATTTTGTGTTTAATTACGGGCGAAGGCTGCTCACCTGCTAGAGCTCAAACCTGATTACGATTACCTCATTAAGCTTCTCTTGATTGGTGACAGCTGTACTTTTTGTTCCGACGAGTTTCCTTTTTTAGGTCTTTGCGTTATTGTTATGTGAACGTGTGTTAAAAGCAGCTAGTGTATAGGAACCAAAAACATAAATGTGTGTTTCTGAGAACTATTATTCTGTATGGAGCTAGTGTAGTAAATAACATCTATAGTCAATAGATATGTACTCCACTCCATGCAGAATAGTTCTCAGATATATGTTTGTTTCTTCATTTCTTTTTAGTTTAGTCCTTACCTAACTCTTATCGAATGTGACCGATACATTTCCATTTCAGAGTTACTTTTCAGACAATATCCATTTCCTTTTTCTATTCTGTTTTATCAAAAAGGCGTAACTCAAATGTTCAAAACGTCATCGACACCATCACCGTCAGCCAAATCTGCACGTGTGGCGGTGTCATCGGGATACGTATCACTTTTTAAGTATCAAACAAAAAAGAAAAAGCAATTGGAGAATTCAGTCAATGTTTGTGTCGAAATGGGAGTCGGGTCAATGTTTGTAGCTAGAAGTGTCATTTGCTTATAAAATTTTAATATAAAATCTTTGAGAAGCAATGGAGATGTTCTTAACGTCCGTGTGTACACAGTTTATATATTGCTATTAAATTTTTAATCTATTACTGCTTCTCTTTTAATCTGTTTGACGTTTTGAAATTTGTTTCAATGGTTTTTTTTATGTAAAGAATATTAAAGAAAAATTGATTAAAAAGACTAAAAAATAAAATAAATGAGTAGGTAGTATATATAAATTGGACAGTGGAAAAGTCTAGTGTCACGGTGGGGTGGATATATAATAACAGAGTAAAAACCTACACGAAGTATTCTTAATTTTAACTTTGAACGAATTTTTATTTTTATTTTTGAATGAAAGAAAGAATTTTCTTAAACATAAGAAGAAAAGGAAATTCATGGATAAAATTTTTTTTGAAGATCATGGGTAAAGCACCATCAAACAAACGAACTAATTAACCCTGCTATCATCTTTAATCTGTTGATTAAGAAAAAAGATAAATTTAAAACTGATACAGTGATTCTCTATTTAATAAATGTAGCATCAATACATTGTCGATTTAACACGTCGGTAGTATTTTAAAAACACATTTAAGTAATATTCATTCTAATTAAGCACTAATTTTTTTATAAAAAAATAAGTCGCCAAATCGTTATCAACACACTGTTATTTACTTTTAAACAGTATCCATTTTCTTTTTTTTTTATCTGTTTTATCAAAATGGAATTTATATTCAACACGAATAGCCAACTGGAGTGTTCATATATCTTTTTAAAACTCCATGAAATCTGAATGAGTTTTTCTCGAAATCTTTGAATAATCTCATGCATGATTAAAAAAATATTGTTTATTGAAAAACAAAATTATGGGTGATGAATGGTGATAATAGATAAGGCATAGAAGTAGGAAGGTTATGAGTATGACTGATGACTGATGAAGAACGCACCGAATAAATAAAGCGAACATGTGGCGGCGATAAGACTGATGTCTGGGTCGACGTACACCTATTTTATAACCAGTCACCAACAACTCACTTAGATCTGTTCTCCACATCTCACATACAGTCGTCACACATCTTTGTAATTAATTAATACTTAGCTATTGTCCCACTCCGTATATGAAATTACTTATTTTTCTCAGTGAGCAATGTATTCTTCTCTCATTCCAGCATTTAAATACCTAAGACAATCTTCGTTTACTGTATTTTTTTTTCAAAAATAATGAGTTCGAGTACTAGCTAACAGCAGAAAAAACTAATTTAATATATTGTGGTTTTTTGTCGGAAGAAACTATATATGTGTCTACAAACCCATAAGTTTTTGGACGCCTAAAAACAAATTATAAGACCTTGTTACAAGTAACACTATATATTTAGTTTTCCTTTTAAACCCTATTGATCTAAACAAATAAATAACTATAAAAAATTATAAACAATTCATTATATTCGACGGGAAAAATACATTAAAAAAATATTTAGAGATCGCAAAATCAAGTAACACTTAAAAATGAGACCATATACTGTAACGTGTTCTGGTTCCTGGTTTAAGGAGATTTAGAGAGATATATAAGTTTTAACCTAAAAACACTCATAATAAGTTTTTTTTTTTGGTTTTACTCATAATAAGTTGTATATACGTACATAAATCAGATAAGATTGAGTTACTCCTAAGCACAGAATAATATGGATTCCACACAAAATTTCTTTTGTCCTTCTGCAAGTGTGAAAGACACCATTGTTGACAACTATCTTTTGTCTCTCTGCAAAAGTGAAAGACACTATTCTTGACTTGTAATTATTAGAAATCAACAAAATTTAAAAACGAGGAAGAGAAGGAACGGGAATATTAAGTCTGCTGGATTGTGTGATGCCCTATTTTATTATCTTTTTTTCAATGTTGTTAACATCAAATGATGCCCTAATTTTGAGAAAGCATAGAGTTCCCTGCTCTAAATATTTGGTCTTGTTCTTCTTAGACAACTATTGAAAATCAAAAGATTCTTATGCAACTCTAAAATGCTAACACAAAAAACAACTAAATTTAAAATAAAATTTGACTATAACAATTCATGCCTTTTTAGGCGGAAATACACGAATGGTAATTACATTACTACAGCATTGTACTTAACAATCAACTATATAGTTTACGTTCATACCTACGTTGTTACTTGTTAGTATCAAGAAATGAACCAAATGAGAGCATATTTTGATACAACGCGCGTGCGTTCGACTTGGACCAAATATGTGAGTCCACAGCACTAGAACTATTTCGTTTCATTAGTTCGGTTATGTGAAGGTCATCTACAATTTTCCAAAACATGTATTGTTTTGTAGTTTTAGTTGATAAGCTAATTGAAAAATTGGGGTCATAAATTCAGGGTAGGATCTGGCAACTTGCATCAAGGTATGTACAATATGCCAAACAAGAAATCAAAATTACACACACACTTTTTATAATATATATTGACACTAATATACACGCAGTGGCGGCCTGAGGGCAAAGCAAAGAAACAATCGAGTGGGGCTCACTATTTTTAATTTTTAAAATTTATAATATATAAAGGTCTTTGTTGTATTTGTACATATTTGTGGAGGATATAAAATAAAAATATAAAAACATAATTTACAAGATTTTACGTGAAAAATTAATTAATTTGAAAATTTTATGTATTGTCAAGTCAAATACAAATTGTTTCAATCGGTTTTTATATAAATCACTAAGTTGAGGAAAAAAACTCTTTCTATATCGGTTATGTGTTTGAAAAAGAAAAAAAATTCATATCAGAGTAAATGATTATAAGTTATTTTATGTTTTATGCATTATACAATTTAAATTCCAATGTTAAAACATAATATTTTTCTTTCATTTTTTTAGATATGTGTGGTATATCTCAGAACCGATCATCTACACACATGTGTAGATTTCAAGTCACATCGTATTTCTTTTAGCCCTCTATAAAGAGAGATTGATAACCAAGAGAATTATAACAACTCAGTTCAGAAAAACATAAAATTGCTCCTAGTTTTTTTTTTTTTTTTGGTACAAGAATTGTTCCTAGTTTCTTTAACAAAATATATTATTCCTATTTATTTCTCCACATATCTATTGCTCGTACTTATATTTATCAAACGAGAGAGATTGCTGTTATATTTACTTTTTGGTTCAAAAAGATTGTTGATAGGATGGAGGAAGTAAAGAAGATGGGTTGTATGAAGAAGTCAATGCCATTCATCTTAGTGATATTGTTGCAAATAGGCCTAGCAGGAATGGACATTCTCACAAAGGCGGTTCTCAATGAAGGCATGAGCAATTACGTACTTGTTGTGTACCGTCATGGAGTTGCTGCCATCTTTATGGCCCCATTCGCTTTCTATTTCGACAGGTACTTTCAATATTCCCTTCCATCACAAAACATATAGTTTGATGTTTAATCTAGTTTGAGAGCTGACTTTAGCAATGTTTTATGGAAATAGAAACATGTATCCAGATCTTAATCGAATATTTCATATAAATAATTTTACTATTTGAATTCAAAGATTATTGAAAACTTATTTTCTGGATTGGATTTTGGATCGATACCAGATTCCACATATTATGTTTATCCCGAATTACTATATCTGTATTCTAAAAAAACGAATTATTTATTAGAAACATTTGAGTCTTTTTATGGGTGGCGCATGGAGGTTTAGTGTGTTTGAACGGAAGAAAGTAGCAAAAAGAAGAATGAGGCTTTTGGCATAAGATATGACAGGAAGCGGTCACTGGAAGGGTTTTATAGATTAGCTTTTTGTGGCTTCTTTGTTAGTGTCATGCATTGAATTTTGAGTATAGGTACTTAACATATTTTTGCACTTTCTTTCTCTTTACGAAAAGATAGATAGATTCAACATTAAGTGCTTAGTCAAAAGCAGTTACATGCCTCAGTAATTTTGACCCAGACTACGACTAGGAACCATTTACATGCTGCTAAAAGAGTAAAAGGGGGAGCCGATTTGAATTAATCCAAATTCGGTTTCGCAGAGTACGTATATTAGTCAATTTTGGAATTCCTAATTAAATATTTTATAAGCTTTTTTTTTCTTCGTTGACAACAAAAGTCCTCCCTAATAAGAAAAGCAAATGCTAAATGCCTAAAAGTGCAATAGTCATGGTGATGTATTTGATTAGTAAATTGGTAAATATAACAGGATGGCAAGACCGAAGATGACGCCAATGATATTTTTCAAGATAACACTCCTTGGCTTATTCGAGTAATATAATTTCCCATTTTTATTCCTAACCCTTTTTCTATGTCACATATATATATATATTTTTTTTTTTAAAAAAAAACTGATTTATCTTTCAATTTGTTTGTGTATTTTTGCGATATAATAGACCAGTAATCGACCAAAACTTATTTTGTCTGGGAATGAAATACACGACGGCTACATTTGCAACCGCCTTGTACAACACCCTACCCGCAGTCACTTTCATCCTCGCCTTAATAGTCAGGCTCGAAAAAGTGAAGCTTGGGAGTATCAGGAGCGTCAGTAAAATAGTTGGGACAGTGGCTTCAGTTGGAGGAACCATGATTATGACACTTGTCAAAGGTCCAGCTCTCAACCTTTTTTGGACCAAAGGACCCTCTGCACAGAACACAGTTGGGACCGATATTCACAGCTCCATCA
This sequence comes from Isatis lusitanica, assembly GCA_900406415.1. Lineage (NCBI taxonomy): Eukaryota > Viridiplantae > Streptophyta > Magnoliopsida > Brassicales > Brassicaceae > Isatis > Isatis lusitanica. The sequence goes on from OVBB01000538.1 coordinate 18,532, forward strand.
AAGGCGCAATTTTGGTCACAATTGGTTGTTTCAGCTATGCATGTTTCTTTATTCTCTTAGTAAGCCTACTTTTGCATATACATATTCAAAAAATAATTTTGGAGTATGATTTTATGATTAATGAAATAATTTTTCAGGCAATCACATTGAAGACTTATCCGGCCGAGCTCTCACTCACAGCATGGATATGCCTAATGGGAACAATAGAGGGAACAATTGTGGCACTAGTGATGGAGAGAGGAAATCCTGGTGCATGGGCCATTGGTTGGGACAACAAACTTCTTACAGTCACATACAGTGTAAGGACATGTCTCACTAAACCATTTACTCTTGGTATTTCTCAAAATGATTTAAAATTTTTGGAACATAAAATACATGCAGGGTATAGTGTGCTCAGCGCTTGGTTACTACATCGGAGGACTAGTGATTAAAACCAGAGGTCCTGTTTTTGTAACAGCTTTTAGCCCTCTTTGTATGATCGTAGTAGCGATTATGTCAAGCATCATCTTTTCTGAGCAGATGTACCTGGGAAGGTAAGTCAAGACAAACCAAAGTTATGTGTTGGAGTTAAATAATCAAGATCGAAATGAATGGAATAATGAAACAACTTTTTTTGCTTTGGCAGGGCTCTTGGTGCGGCGGTTATATGCGTAGGATTATACCTTGTGATATGGGGTAAGGGCAAAGATTACAAATCTGCTTGTACACCTTCTGTACAAACAAATCTAGAACCGAGAGAAAATGAGAAAGATAGTGTTGATCATGGAACCATTACTATCATGAAGGAAGGTGAACAAATAAAAACAGCTGCAGAAACAGTCTAACTCAACGTTATCGGCACAAATGTATTGTATGAAGCAGTCAGAACGAAAATCACGGTCCAGTTTCAAAGCAATTATATAATGGAATTGCTAATTACGGAAAATAAATGTCCAAAAGAGGAATACAAGTATAAAAAGAAAAAGAATAAACTCTTGGATTTTTGTAATACACAACGAAGATGATCACTAATTATACTGTATTGACTATGCCAAAATCGTTTCCGTGCTATACTGAAGTGTTCAAGGTTAAGTATTATAGAAATACAGCTTCATTGATGCTGAGCAGACTAAACATTGTCATTAGAAATGGTGAATTATATCAAAAAGACAAAATCTACTCGATCAAAGGGTTGAATGGATAATGGGTTCGTGTGTCTAGTTTCTGATCAATGAAGGGTTTACATTGAGGATTAAATTTAATTGGGCAAATACAAGTTTCGATCGATTCTTTTAGGGTAAATACAAGTTTTTAGAGTTTTGTGGGAAAAATATACCAAAACTTGTATGAGTTGGATTTTATGGGCATATACAAAATATACAGCTTTTCATTTCTTTTTTTTCTTCTTAAGAACCCATGGCCCAGTAGTTGGCCCAAATAAAAGTTACCCAATTGGTAAACAAAATTTATTAAGGACATAATTAATTTAATCTTTGATGACGTGGCTTAAGCTAATGAATGGTCAGCTTATTCAAGACTTTCAGTCTTAGATTGGCCTATGCATCACCCAAATCAGCCCAAGGCCCAGAGAGGTAAACGATCCCATTTACGACATTATTGTTTCGACGAGTCCTAACCAATTTATTATTTACTTTTTACTTGGAAGATCTATTAGTTTTCTTAGGTTTTTTTTTGCTTTTATTGATAGATAATTCGTAGTTTCGTATTGAGAGTTGATTGATTGTGAATTGCGATTTGTTTATATAGAGAGATACACTTGCTTGCTATTGAACGGTCAAGATTATTTAGGATACTGATAATGAACGGTCGAGATTATTTAGGATAATTTACCATCTGCAGCCTGGCTCTTTTTCTTCTCACAAATTTGCTTTTCTTCTCACAAATTTTTACTTTGTTCTTAAATATGGGCTTAGCTGAAAGTCAGTCCAAGGCAGCAATATAAAACTTTTTCATAAATTGTTAATAATTTAATATTATGAAATGTAATTATCCTAAACATGAAATACGTTTTTTTTTTTTTACGTGTGTTGTGGTAAGTCACACAATTTTTATTTTTTTTCTTTCTGGATAAATTACACACGCATGAAATACTAACTATATTTCATTATTTTCTACGTTTTCGTTTGACTATGAATAGACATCAGGAATTGGATCCGCAACATTGAGCAGAACGCTTCGGACAATGTCAATAAGATTTTAATGGGGAACAAGGCTGATATGGACGAAAGCAAAAAAGTATCTATATCTCTCCTTCCATGTTTGGTATTTTCCTACTTATATTTCCACGTGCTTTTTGTTCTAAGACGTCACTTCATTTATCATTTCTAGGCTGTGTCGAAATCCAAAGGCCAAGCTATTGGAGATGAGTATGGAATCAAAGTCTTTTGAGACCGTATGTCATGGGTCTGAGTATTGTAATTGTTTTGGAATATACGCAAACGTTGGCTCATGTCATTGGCTCTTGATTAATTTCTCTTACAGAATGCCAAGACGAATATGAATGTGGAGGAAGTTTTATTTTCAATTGCTAAAAATATCTAACAAAACTTGCAGATACACTGTCTTATCATGCGGTACACATAGGCTCAGTGAGGTTTTAAAAGGAACAACCTTCTAGAGGACGTTAAGCTACACGTGATAAGTTGGAATATCAACTATTCTTACTGTGTCTTAAAGATAAATTATTACGGTAATTAATCAACAAGATTTATCTCCTGATATATTTTACATGTAAAGTGGTCCTAAAACTAAACGGGTCTCTCTAATCCTCGCTGATGCCCAAAAGTATAAGCAATTAGTGTATATATAGGGCCCAAACAAAAATGTAACTCTAAGAATTGTGTTTCCCACAAGTATTATTATGTGTCTGATTGTAGTAAATAACCTAGTCTATAAAAATGTAACAAAAATATATTGTGTTCTTGTTCTTGCAGCCACAAACAATCAAGATCAACCAGCCTGAATTGTTTGCTGGAACGTGTCGAACGTCCCAAGCTACGCAAAAAAATCAACATGTTGCGGTTCTTGAAAAACTGAATGTAACCCGCAAAGAAAAACAAAAGGGGGAATTTATTTCTAATCACGAGTTTCGTCCCTAACTCTTACACATGTGACTGATACATATCTCCATATCTATATTTTGCGGAACCATACCTAATGATTCAGTAACAATAAAGAGAAGACAGGTTAGGATCGTTGAAACTTCTTTAGGTATGTGATTGGAAATGATTTGCACGTCTCCAGATATGTAATGGGTTTCAACTTTTACTTTTTGTCCCCATGCATTTATAAGTGATGCCTATTCTCTGCTTTATAGTTCCCAGATCAAGACTTACTTGCATCTCCTAATTCTCCTTTATCTTTGTTGATTCCATGTATATATTAATAAAGCAAAGTCAAATCTTTATTAGGATGAGCATAGTTTACTTTCACACAATATCCATTTCCTTTTTAATTATGTGTTATCAAAATGTATTTCGATATTCAGCACGAATAATCCAATTGGAATCTACTTATCTTT
>OVBB01000539.1:2701-22010 GCA_900406415.1 Isatis lusitanica
AAATATTTCATGTATCTTCTTCCTCCACTCTCAGTTAATACCTGAACAAATGACTAATGAAGGCGAAAAATTGCATAACTGGTGTTATGGTTTATTACTTAATGCTGGAGTTCGTTTACAGGAATACTGGTGAGTTCATGATGTCTAGATATAGGGAAGTTGCTGAAATTGTACTCAGATACCTTGAACATCGTGATCGCCTTGTTCGCCTTAGCATCACCTCGTTGCTGCCTCGCATTGCTCATTTCCTCCGTGACCGCTTTGTTACAAACTATTTAACGGTAGGTGACTGTGAGATTCTTTGAAACCAAAATTTATCCGTAAACGTCATCTGAGTTAGTTTCTTGTAGATATGCATGAATCATATTCTTACTGTGTTAAGAATACCGGCTGAACGTGCCAGTGGATTCATCGCCCTTGGAGAAATGGCTGGTGCTTTGGATGGTGAGCTTATCAACTATTTGCCGACAATTATGTCTCATCTGCGGGATGCGGTGGGTCAATTTGGTTTTCTTGAGTATGTTAACTATTTTTGTGTTTAGTATGTTCTTGGGTCTAAACTAGAAAGAGGTTTCCTTTGATTATATTTTCCATATAGATTGCTCCACGTAAAGGTAGACCTTTGCTTGAAGCTGTGGCTTGTGTTGGTAATATTGCGAAGGCAATGGGATCCACAGTGGAAACTCATGTCCGAGATCTTCTGGATGTTATGTTTTCCTCTAGTCTGTCTTCTACACTTGTTGACGCGCTTGAGCAGATAACCATTAGGTAATAGTTGAACGATTGAAGTTTTTTACTACTTGCATTGATGTTTATTCTTTCAATGCATGACAATTTTCTTGGGTTTCAGCATTCCTTCGTTGCTGCCGACTGTACAAGATCGGCTTCTAGATTGCATTTCATTGGTTCTTTCAAGATCTCACTATTCTCAAACAAAGCCTCCTGTTACCGTGGTCCGAGGTAGTACAGTCAGCATGGCACCACAGTCTACTGACCCTAGTTGTTCAGCTCAAGTTCAACTAGCCCTGCAGACTCTGGCTCGTTTCAATTTCAAGGTCAATGCTCCTTGCCGATAGAACTTCGAAAGAATATGAAATTTTTGTTACTGAGCTTCTGATTTCTGGCAGGGGCATGATCTTCTTGAATTTGCTCGGGAGTCGGTTGTTGTTTATTTGGATGATGAGGATGCAGCCACAAGAAAAGATGCTGCTTTGTGTTGTTGTAGATTAATTGCAAATTCCTTATCTGGGATGGCACAATTTGGTTCAAGCAGGTCAACCCGAGCTGGGGGAAGACGAAGACGCCTTGTGGAAGAGGTTTTACATAAATACTTAACCCCATTACATTTTTTTTATTGCTTGTCTTTAGTCTTTTTATTCTTCCCCAAGTTTGAGCTCCACTATGCCATCTGCTTCCTGATGGCATTTATAAAAATTTCTGCTTTCCTGAGAAATGNGCTCCACTATGCCATCTGCTTCCTGATGGCATTTATAAAATTTTCTGCTTTCCTGAGAATGTTTGGGTTCTGCAGATTGTGGAGAAGCTTCTCAGGACAGCTGTTGCGGATGCTGATGTAACTGTTCGCAAGTCTATCTTCGTTGCTTTATATGGCAACCAATGTTTCGATGATTATCTAGCANTTCCCCAAGTTTGAGCTCCACTATGCCATCTGCTTCCTGATGGCATTTATAAAATTTTCTGCTTTCCTGAGAATGTTTGGGTTCTGCAGATTGTGGAGAAGCTTCTCAGGACAGCTGTTGCGGATGCTGATGTAACTGTTCGCAAGTCTATCTTCGTTGCTTTATATGGCAACCAATGTTTCGATGATTATCTAGCACAGGCTGATAGCTTGACTGCCATTTTCGCTTCCTTAAATGATGAGGTATGGATATGTTATTCGTTTGAATAAGTTAGCATATGTTAACCGACAATCTTATTTTTTGTTAGAATTTTTTTACTTGCCTCCCTTTGGTGTATATTTTAAGCGGCTCCAAAGTAGATTTTTGACGACATGATANACAGGCTGATAGCTTGACTGCCATTTTCGCTTCCTTAAATGATGAGGTATGGCTATGTTATTCGTTTGAATAAGTTAGCATATGTTAACCGACAATCTTATTTTTTGTTAGAATTTTTTTACTTGCCTCCCTTTGGTGAATATTTTAAGCGGCTCCAAAGTAGATTTTTGACGACATGATATCTGGAAAAGCGATGATACTTCTGTTTCTGTAGTTATTTTATCTATTTGTTCCCGCTTATGATATGATTGTATAAAGTTTCGAATTCCACCATTACAATGCTATTAGACATCCATCTATCGCAGTCGCAGATTGATATAGTCCTTTACCTGTGATTTACCGATGACTTGCAATCGCATTGCGTTTTAAATCAGTTTTGGTGGATTGATGAAGTTAGTTACTTAATTACTCCCTTATAACATAACTTTTGGATACCTAGACTTAGCTGGACGTTTGGTCGTCTAGTTAGATTCTTATTGTGTTACAAAACTGCAGCTGAGTTAACCTTAGTTCAATGAATTGTGGATGTCATGCAAGCAGGAAATGCATCCGTGTGGCACCACTGTTAAATTGATAGAATGCTTGGCTTGTGTTTCACTCCATCTGCCTATTTTATTACGTTTCAAATCATATACTTGAATATCACTGTTCAACAGGATCTTGATGTCCGAGAATATGCCATCTCAGTTGCTGGGAGGTTATCCGAGAAAAATCCAGCATACGTTCTTCCAGCACTTCGTCGCCATCTTATACAGCTGTTAACCTATCTTGAGCTGAGGTAACTGCAAATTTCTTTAGTTCTTATATGCTTCCTATTATCAAGTATATGTTGCATTGACTTCAACTGTAACGTCAGCAGTGCAGATAACAAGTGCAGAGAAGAGAGCGCGAAGCTCCTTGGTTGTTTAGTTCGAAATTGTGAACGGCTCATTCTTCCATATGTTGCTCCTGTGCAAAAGGTTTGATTTGTATTCTCTTCACTTCTTAGATAATATGACTATTATTGTAGTTCGCGGGGTTGTAATTCTTTTCTTCCAGGCTCTTGTTGCAAGACTTAGTGAAGGAACTGGAGTGAATGCTAACAATAATATTGTTACTGGAGTTCTCGTAACTGTTGGGGATCTTGCAAGAGTGGTAAGTTTGTAGTTTCTCTATCAAGTGTCGGTAACATGTAGTTGTGCCTTTGCTGCACCTGGAAATTGCAGCTGATTTCGACTCTTCCCAGCTGCGTTGGCAAAGCATATTCAGAATTTTCAATGGCCTAGCCAGTACCTAGTGTTTTGTCTTTTATTTGTAGTTAAGTCGAGAGAGTGATGCCAATTATATTTCCTTTGTAATTGTTGTTTGTTGGGTTTGGCTAAGACATTCCCCCGTTTTTTCCCCCCCGCTTCTTGCTCAGGGTGGCTTGGCAATGAGACAATATATTCCTGAGCTAATGCCTTTGATTGTTGAGGCTTTAATGGATGGAGCTGCTGTAGCAAAACGTGAGGTGGCTGTTTCTACCCTTGGTCAAGTTGTTCAAAGTACAGGGTATGAGATAGACCTTTACCATCTTTAGGACCTAAACTTCGTTTTTTGTTTATTTTGATAATGTTTCCAAGTGATTTTGAACATGTTCTGTAAAATAAGAAAACGCGACTATCTTGATTGTTGAAAGCCTGGTTCAACTAGATGGAGGTACTGGATTGCAAGTGAATATTTGAAATTGATACGGAACTTCTGTTTCTGCTACTTGGCTAGCTAGAAGCCTGCGCTATCCGTAGGCTGTTGCTGTGTATCATATGTCAGAATTGGTTATATGTTTATCCTTTTTAATTACTAAAAGTGATGAAAATTCTGGATGAAATGAAAGATTGTTATCCTTAGCCAGTCCTTCTATCCGTGGCAGATCTTTGTGATGCTTTCCTGTTCTTCTTACATGAGATGGCTTACATTATTCTGGAGATATATTATGCTGCTTAGATATAATCAACTGTATCGTTGATGATGATGAGGTAGTAGACATACATGTGGGTAGTGGGTGATCAACTTGCAAGTTGCATTGAGTAGCTTGGACGTGGTTATCACGAGCTATATATTGTGCACATAGCTAATACAATATCAAGGGAGTTCCAGAAAATCACAATTCTCCCTGCATATTGATATATGGCTCTCATTTCATTGTACTGTAGGTATGTTGTGACTCCATACAAGGAATACCCGTTGTTGCTTGGCTTACTCTTGAAATTGCTGAAGGGTGACTTGGTGTGGTCTACTAGACGAGAAGTGCTCAAGGTAGTTTCTAGAGGAATAAATTTCTAAACTAAACTATTGTAGAACATAGTTTATGTAAAAAATCATTGGTTATCTGCAGGTTCTTGGAATCATGGGCGCTTTGGATCCTCATGTGCATAAACGTAACCAACAAAGTTTATCAGGATCACATGGTGAAGTTTCTCGCGGTACTGGTGATTCAGGGCAACCTATTCCATCGATTGATGAGTTACCTGTGGAACTCCGGCCATCATTTGCTACATCTGAGGATTATTACTCAACGGTAGTTGTTAACCCATGCAAAGATTTTGCAACTGTATTACTATAGTCTGACTTGTGCTAATATTTCCTCGTTGTTATAGGTTGCTATCAACTCGCTTATGCGAATTCTGAGAGATCCATCACTTCTTAGTTACCACAAAAGGGTTGTTAGATCTTTGATGATCATTTTCAAGGTAACTAAAACCATTTTGATTGTTTTATAGGGTATACTTCTGATGGAATTAAAATGAACACGTTACAACTTCTTAACATCTTTGTCTTTGCGAGGTTAGTCAATGGGATTGGGATGCGTGCCCTACTTGCCAAAGGTATATATATATATATATCCGGCAAATTTTCAATCAATGCCATCTCCGTTTTACCTTTTGATATCAATTCTTGGAAATATTATCCAAGCTTTGTGTGGTTTCCTTAAATCTGAACACGCATGCCTACTACGTTGCTTCTGAGTTTAATTAAATTGTATGGTCTGATGACTTTTGACGTCAGATATTTGAGTGACTTTACTTTATTATTTTATATTCCGAAGGGCTGGGTCACTGCTATCATTTTTTATGCACTATATGCATTCTGTGACGTTTTGCTAATTTGTTTTGTAAGGTTTTACCTGAGCTTTTTCACACTGTTCGCACTTCTGATGAGAACTTGAAGGACTTCATTACATGGGGTCTTGGGACTCTTGTTTCCATCGTCCGCCAGGTATATCCACATTAACATTTGTAGTTGTGGCCAGGATACTTATGACTTTGTGTAAAATCTTAGCTTATGTTATCTGTCTACAGCACATACGGAAGTATTTGCCAGAGTTGCTCTCACTAGTCTCTGAACTATGGTCATCTTTCACCTTGCCAGGTCCCGTACGCCCCTCTCGTGGTCTTCCGGTAAGTTGTATGCAGCCTAGAGTGCGATATGTTTCTCATTGCTTTACGGGCATATATCTTATGGAGAATACTTTGTCTCTCTTTCTGATCATCAGGTTCTGCATTTACTGGAACATCTTTGCTTGGCACTTAATGATGAATTCAGAACTTATCTTCCAGTCATCCTTCCATGTTTCATCCAAGTATTAGGTGATGCGGAGCGGTTCAACGATTACATCTATGTTCCTGATATTCTCCACACACTTGAAGTGTTTGGCGGTCAGTAAAACTTCTCCTGTTTTCATATTCTCATAGTCTTTTTTGTATCTAGATTGGATCTTTAACTAGTCAAGTTGTTACTCCCTAGTTTCTATTTTCATACCTTGGCCAGACTATCCTCCTGTGGTTAACCCTTAGAATGCATATGTGCAGGTACACTTGATGAGCACATGCATTTACTCCTTCCTGCCCTTATTCGATTGTTTAAAGTAGATGCTCCGGTAGCTATAAGACGCGATGCCATCAAAACTTTGACAAGAGTAATCCCGTGTGTTCAGGTTAGGAGTTTTTTTTTTTTTTGAATTCTTTATTATNACTTTGACAAGAGTAATCCCGTGTGTTCAGGTTAGGAGTTTTTTTTTTTTTTTTTGAATTCTTTATTATTATTTGTTTATGTTGCTGATCCTCCGATATATTCCATATTAGGCTTCTTGTAATACCTTTTTTATTATCGGTTTATCTTCAGGTTACTGGTCATATCTCCGCTCTTGTGCATCACTTAAAGCTAGTATTAGATGGGTGAGTTTCCGTCTTCTTTTCATGACAACTGAAAAACTCAACAAGTAGATCTATTTGAAAACATGTTGGGTGACTTAGAAAACAGTGTATTGGTTACTTCTTCCTAAGGTCTTTAATGCTTCTTTCATTGTTAGGCATTGTGTTAATTTTGGATTTCTCTTTAAAATGACTGGCTTCATCCAATTAAGATAAGTGGATTTGAAAATAGACATCCATAACATCTGACCGTTGGCAAGGGATTATCAGAAAAGAATAGTTATTATCGTTATCAGGAAAAAAATTTAGTTATTATCATTATCTTTCAATTTGTCATTGCTTACTGTTACACATCTGTTTTTCCACGAATGGTTTAGGTTGCTGTTAGTTATTATTTATGTGGCCCAATTTATTTGTTTTTGGAACTCTGCAATGTACGTAAAAACATCCTTATATCATGGAAGTTTATTTACCATTGTCGATTTGACTATATAGTTATTTTTGGGTGTGATTCACGTGTAAATTTTCCTATGGGACCTTTGTTGCCTTTCTCAGGAAGAATGATGAGTTGCGGAAGGATGCTGTCGATGCACTATGCTGTTTGGCTCATGCTCTTGGAGAGGACTTCACCATATTCATTGAGTCAATTCACAAGCTTTTGTTGAAGCATCGCTTACGGGTCTTTTTTTTACTACCTTCTACATATAATAGTACTATAAATTCACCTGTCGTGTATTTTGTATCGTAGCTTGCATGCAAACAAATTTCGTTCTTGTATCGATAGTTTTGTCTGTAAAGTTCGACTGTACAATATTTTTGCAGCATAAAGAATTTGAAGAAATTCATGCTCGATGGCGGAGACGAGAACCATTGATAGTAGCTACAACAGCAACTCAACAGTTAAGTAGGCGACTGCCGGTCGAGGTTATCAGGGATCCTGTAATTGAGAATGAGATCGATCCTTTTGAAGACGGAAACGACAAAAACCATCAGGTATTCTTTGCTGTGTTGTTTTTATACACAGATCCTCGATGTGTCAAAATTTTTTTATCAAGTTTCATGTTGAGCTCATTATTGTACTGTAACATTGTAGAACTTTCTTGTCGGTAGTTTTCTAGTTGATGGCATAGTAATTATTATGACTTCATTGTGTCTGCGTCTTGCCCTTGTTAGTGTATAGATTGGTAGCATATTGTGAAGGAGACAAACCATGGGAGTGATTGCCTAATGTAGGATTGCTTAGCTGAATAAGGCCCGCCCCCCCTTTTTTTTCTCCTTCTCTTCTCTGTGGGCATTCCTTCAGCTTATGTTGACAATTAAAAAATTATATATGTGTTCGGTCTAACATGATCCTCTTGTAGTAGTTTCTTTAGTCCTGTTTTGAAATGCTAAAACTTTTACTTATGGCTTTTGATGATACAGGTTAATGATGGTAGACTACGGACAGCTGGAGAAGCTTCTCAACGAAGCACCAAGGAAGATTGGGAAGAATGGATGAGACATTTTAGTATTGAATTACTCAAAGAGTCTCCCTCTCCAGCATTAAGAACTTGTGCAAAACTTGCGCAGTTGCAGGTGTTTCATCGATGCTCCTTTTCCTCTCTTTTAAGGGTATGCATTTTAATGACTGTGTTTTGCAGCCATTTGTCGGGAGAGAATTGTTTGCCGCCGGTTTTGTCAGTTGCTGGGCACAGCTGAATGAGGCTAGTCAAAAGCAGTTAGTTAGGAGCTTGGAGATGGCTTTTTCATCTCCAAATATCCCTCCTGAGATTTTGGCGACACTACTCAATTTGGTACGTTCTTTGTTAAACTACTAGAAAAGTAAGCATGTTTCCCGTAATTATGGTTGTACTCATTGAGTGCTAGTATTTCAAGCCTTGGTAAAATATACCGTTCAGTAATGAGTTAGCTTAGTCTTGCTGGACTGGAAACAAAAACTGCTTAGGTCACNTTGTTAAACTACTAGAAAAGTAAGCATGTTTCCCGTAATTATGGTTGTACTCATTGAGTGCTAGTATTTCAAGCCTAGGTGAATACATACCGTTCATTAATGAGTTAGCTTAGTCTTGCTGGACTGGAAACAAAAACTGCTTAGGTCACCATTTTCTTAGTGGTTCTACCTGTTAGTCTTTTACCGGAAAACACGTCTTCTGTTGCCAAAGCCATCAACTGAACAATCTGTAAGCGTTCTTGGAAACATGATGCGTAGATTTTGTTTTATCTTATAGTAACACTAGTATCCGAGTTTCTCCTTGAGCTGTTTTCATTTAACCTTAATTACGTGAGGTTGGATAAAGAGTCATACGGTTAGAATTAAAGTGAACCTACCTCTGTGTTTGATCTTGTTGCTTGTTCTTGTCACATGAGCTTGATTTCTCAATACTTTTCTTAGGCAGAATTTATGGAACATGATGAGAAGCCTCTTCCCATTGATATTCGTCTCCTGGGGGCTCTTGCTGAAAAGGTTTGCGTCATGTATTTCCTAAGATATGGCACTTTTGTCCTTTTCGTATCAAGCATTCTTCTGGTTTTCTTGGTAATGGTGCGTTTTTCAAATTTGCAGTGCCGTGTTTTTGCCAAAGCTTTGCATTATAAAGAGATGGAATTTGAAGGTCCACGGTCGAGGAGGATGGATGCCAACCCAGTTGCTGTTGTTGAGGCTCTTATACACATAAACAATCAGTTACACCAGCATGAGGTACGTTGATTTTTTTTATCCTATTTCTACCACCTCACCATCTTTGTTATGTGTCATTATTGATTGGTTGGGATTTGTTGGCATAGGCTGCTGTCGGCATACTGACGTATGCTCAACAACATCTTGATGTGCAATTAAAAGAATCATGGTAACACGACTTTTCTCAATCTTGATACACTTTACTTCCAGTTCTGCGTGATAGGCACGCAGACTCAAGTTTGTGTTTGGTTTCTAGTTCCTTTTATCGCAATCAGTCGAAAAACAGTAACAGTGATTGTTACTAGGTATGAGAAGCTGCAGCGGTGGGATGATGCACTGAAGGCGTACACTTTGAAAGCATCTCAAACATCTAATCCTCATCTTGTATTAGAGGCCACATTAGGTAACCAAGTCTGATTTTGGGAGGATTTCGTGTTTTTTTCTTTCCATATAATGTTTTTTTTCCGTTGGAGTGGAATCTAAGGTTTTGTGAGTTTTTTTGGGGTCGATATTTATTGTCAGGCTGTGAGTAGCTAGCATGCATAGAGAATTGTGGGTACATTCATAACAGTCTTACTCTGAGACACTAGTCGGCAGAATCAATATCACATGCATTTGTTTTATGTGCATAAGCTCCAGACATCTATCCGTATGAAGGCTTTTTATGTCTATACTATATATATGAAGGCTGCATTTATCCACTATGATTTTCTGAGTTCTTAGTAGTATCTTGAGTAGTTACACCCTCTTAAAATTCAACTCGTTAAGTTTCGTAAGCTGATGGCTGCTCTCTCCTAATTGGGATTTTTGTCCAGTGCTAACATTTTCTATTGAATATTGATGATACTATTTTCTTTGAATGTACTTCTTTCCTTTTAATGAAATGTCCTGAATCTGTTGCTTATTGACCATGCTGTAGGACAAATGAGATGTCTCGCTGCACTTGCACGATGGGAAGAGCTCAACAATCTTTGTAAAGAATACTGGAGTCCAGCTGAGCCATCTGCGCGTCTGGAAATGGCACCAATGGTTGGTTACTTATTCTTATGCTACATTCGGTGATACGTCTACATTAGGATGTTTTATGTCTTTTTGCGACTATACTAGGCTGCAAATGCTGCGTGGAATATGGGAGAGTGGGATCAAATGGCGGAATATGTGTCTCGGTTAGATGATGGTGATGAAACAAAGCTTAGGGGTTTAGCAAGCCCTGCTTCTAGTGGCGATGGAAGCAGTAATGGCACATTCTTCAGGGCTGTTCTGTTAGTTCGGAGGGCGAAGGTACACCTGAACCTGTACCTTTGTGCTTTATATCATAGCAGACTTTCTTAATTTTTTTTTATGCAGATACACTTATTTATGTGAATGCGTGCCTGAGGTTATTTGTCTTTTCCTTTTTAGTATGATGAGGCGCGGGAATATGTCGAAAGAGCTAGAAAATGTCTTGCCACAGAACTTGCAGCGCTGGTAAGTTTATTTTATAATCATATCAGCATTTGCTTGTTAACTTTGTTTATTTCTATGCATCATTTGTTGTCTACAAGGGATCAGAAGTAAAGCAGAAAGGATGTTTGTAACTTGTCTCAGCCTTTTCCATTATTTCCTTGACATTATTTGAGTATGCTATCTTGTGCATGCTATTGCTTAGTACCTGTCAGTAAAAGCATCATGTAATCACAATGGTTGCCTTCTTAGTTGCTCTTGAGTGTATCTCACGTGGACTGAACATTTGTACCTATCTTTGTCCATTTTGTCTGCAGGTTTTGGAGAGCTATGAGCGTGCTTACAGCAATATGGTTCGCGTCCAGCAGCTGTCAGAACTAGAGGAGGTAAGATCTCAATTTATTTAAGATCTCTTCTCCTGGCCCCTCCCTCCCCAACAGGAGAGAAGTCAAATGTTTGTTTGATCATATCATGCATTGACATATATGTGATAAATCTTTCTTATTTCTGTGTATTTTTCTCCTGTTGTATGGATATTAGGTAATTGAATATTACACGCTGCCAGTGGGGAATACCATTGCTGAAGAACGGAGAGCCCTAATTCGTAACATGTGGACTCAGCGAATTCAGGGATCTAAGCGTAATGTAGAGGTACATTATTTTTTGTACTTTTACACGTTAGTTAAGCCTCTGAAATGAATGACAAGTCATATGTTTTTCTAAGCATGAATATTGATGTATGGTAGCTTTACTATATGAATCTTTCTAACAAACAGATATAGTTCATACGTAATATATCAAGGTTTGCTTTACTTATTTCTCATCTTTTGATTTATAAAGCAAGTAGCTCGGTTTTCAGTCTGTTAGTCAAAGCGTGTATCATCATAGGTTCACCTTAAATAATAAGCAAACAAGAAAACTCAAATGACTTTTTTATGGAGTGGACTCAATTCCTTATGGTAGTCCTATTCTTAGTGCTTTGTATTCTCGAATACTGTTCAGGTGTGGCAAGCACTTTTAGCTGTTAGGGCACTTGTGCTACCCCCTACAGAAGATGTTGAAACTTGGCTCAAGTTTGCCTCGCTTTGTCGAAAAAGTGGGAGGATCAGTCAGGCGAAGTCTACTCTGCTCAAGCTCTTGCCGGTATTGACCACTTGCCTTTTTGGTTGTAGGATTTTCTATGCCAAGAATGCAGTTTTATTCTGTTTTGTCTAACTTGGGACCTCCTTATTTTGTAGTTTGATCCAGAAGTATCGCCAGAAAACATGCAATATCACGGACCTCCACAAGTGATGCTTGGATACTTAAAATACCAGTGGTCACTTGGAGAGGAACGTAAGCGCAAAGAGGCATTTACCAAGCTGCAGGTATGTCATATTCTTATTAGCTACTTGCATTGGCCATGTCGTTTCTTTTCCTCAAAATGTAATTTTTTTTTTCTAGATTCTGACGAGGGAACTCTCAAGTGTGCCTCATTCTCANGTGTCATATTCTTATTAGCTACTTGCATTGGCCATGTCGTTTCTTTTCCTCAAAATGTAATTTTTTTTTTTCTAGATTCTGACGAGGGAACTCTCAAGTGTGCCTCATTCTCAATCTGACATGCTGACTAGTATGGTATCAAGTAAGGGTGCAAATGTTCCACTTCTTGCACGTGTAAATCTCAAACTGGGAACATGGCAGTGGGCACTTTCTCCCGGATTGAATGATGGGTCAATTCAAGGTTAATTGTAGTTACTTTTGACAGAGCAAGTGTAGGCAATTTATGTCTTACCTTACACTTTGGTAACGATATAATGCTCTTTTCCAGAAATTCTTGATGCATTTAGCAAATCTACCATCTTTGCTCCTAAATGGGCCAAGGCATGGCACACGTGGGCGTTATTCAATACGGCAGTGATGTCTCATTACATTTCAAGAGGTCAAGGTTCTTCCCAGTTCGTTGTTGCTGCAGTCACTGGATATTTTCATTCTATAGCATGTGCAGCTAATGCCAAAGGAGTTGATGATAGTTTACAGGTAAAGTGTGTATGGTTCCATGGCTTTTCCATGTTTCACTTACGAAACCCGTGTCATTCTGTTTTTACTTTGCTTGCATTGAGTTTTAACTTGCTCTTGTTGAATTATGATTGTTTTCTGTCTTATTTCCTTAGGACATACTGCGTCTTCTCACGTTGTGGTTTAACCATGGAGCTACGGCTGACGTCCAAGCAGCACTGGAGAGAGGATTCACTCATGTCAACATTAACACATGGCTTGTTGTGTTGCCTCAAATAATTGCTAGAATACATTCAAATAATCGTGCTGTCAGGGAACTGATACAGTATCTTCTCATCCGCATAGGAGAAAACCACCCACAGGTTTACACTTTTCTATTGATCTAAGCTTTACAAATCTTTATTTGTGTTATACGAGTTTTTTTTTATGGGAATTAAGAAATGTAAATAGATTTTTGCTCTGCCATTTTGATGGCAAATTTACCTACTTCATTTTGGATTTGGTATCACAGACGTTTGGTCTCTCTGCCATTAATTAAGTGTCATAATATGTACTAACTCCGGAATGCATAATTTCTCCAACTAATTTTTTCCAAATGTTTTCAGGCACTCATGTATCCCCTTCTAGTTGCATGTAAATCAATAAGCAATCTTCGGAGAGCTGCAGCTCAAGAGGTGGTTGATAAAGTTCGCCAGCACAGTGGTGCACTTGTGGATCAGGTTAGTGATCATCTTGTGTTTAGCTTTGTCGTTTTATTTGAAAATATCGTATTTCAATTGAGCTAATAGGTGACCCTTTTCCTCTACCCCGACAACAACCATAAAAACAGGCGCAACTTGTATCACACGAACTTATCAGGGTTGCTATACTTTGGCATGAAATGTGGCATGAAGCTCTAGAAGAAGCTAGTCGCTTGTATTTTGGTGAACATAACATTGAAGGAATGCTGAAAGTACTTGAACCATTACATGAGATGCTTGAAGAAGGTGCAAGAAAGGACAATACGACCATACAGGAGAGGGCATTTATTGAGGTAGGGTTATTTTCAGTTCAGGTTTTGCACCTTGGGTTTAAGTTAGTGTTCTTCTTACACACAGGCTTTTGGCTGTGTCTTCTCGTTATTTGCGGTTTCATCTTCCTCTAGCACAGAACTGTACAGCATTACAGGATCCAGTTTTTTTTGCTATGTATCCTGTGGTCATTTTTTAAATTTCGTGGTGCAAAGAATTTTAGATCGGTCAGGTGCCCTTGATAGAATCAGAGAAATAATTTATGGAGCGTTTGTTCTCCTAAATTTCAACAAATGCTATATGTGAAATTAATGTGCTTTTTCAAGTCAGCAACTGAGTTAATGTGTTGTTGATGCAGGCATACCGTCACGAATTACTAGAGGCATACGAATGCTGTATCAATTACAAGAGAACTGGAAAAGATGCTGAACTTACACAGGTGACCGAAAATTTGAAACAAAGTTTTCAGTTGAGTTCTTGCTTGTTATCTCAGGAAAGGGAGAGGAATTGACACGCTTCCCCTTTTCATTTGTATATCGTTAGGCTTGGGATCTTTACTATCACGTTTTCAAACGGATTGACAAACAGCTGGCCAGTCTCACGACATTGGATTTGGAGGTAATTAGATTCTCTTTTGCTTCGGTTTTCTCCTTCCTTTTTTAAATAAGTTCTAATCTGACTGGCATATTACATGTTGGATAGTCTGTTTCTCCTGAATTGCTGCTGTGCCGTGACTTGGAGCTAGCTGTTCCTGGAACATATCGTGCAGGTAACATATTGAACTACGAAAGTATGTCTGAGCTGATTTATGTTTTTATCCCAGGCTTCCTTGCTTACACCCATACTTCGGTTCTCTTTAAATTAGATGCCCCCGTTGTGACGATAACATCGTTTTCACGCCAACTTGTTGTCATTACCTCTAAACAACGACCACGGAAATTGACAATTCATGGAAATGACGGTGAGGACTACGCCTTTTTGTTAAAGGGACATGAAGATCTAAGGCAAGACGAGCGTGTTATGCAGGTGATTCTCAAAAAACATATCAGCTTTAAAGTATTCTGATGAATTCTGGTTGGAGTATTTTTTCATTGAAGTTTGCAATTTACACTTCATATATATGCATTTTTTTTAACTACATGATCACAGTTATCTCTTTCCTCTATATTGTCTACAGCTCTTTGGTTTGGTGAACACTTTACTCGAGAATTCCAGAAAAACAGCAGAAAAAGATCTGTCCATCCAACGGTATTCTGTAATACCACTATCTCCTAATAGTGGACTCATTGGATGGGTTCCGAACTGCGATACCCTTCACCATCTTATTCGAGAGTACAGAGATGCGCGAAAGGTTTGTTTTGTATCTATCAAGGTTTTCATTCTTGAAGCTATCTGCAGTTTACGTTGATTCTTACACATGCCTTTCTGAATTTCCAGATCATTCTTAATCAAGAACACAAACATATGTTGAGTTTTGCTCCAGACTATGACAATCTACCGCTCATAGCAAAGATTGAAGTATTTGAGTATGCTCTAGAAAACACAGAAGGAAATGATTTGTCCAGGGTACTCAATTTCCAACTGCCAGTAGTTTTCTCTTGGGTAAAGTAACTAGTCGGGAATACTTAGTTGCTTCAAATCTCTTCCTTGGTAGGTTCTCTGGTTAAAAAGTCGCTCGTCAGAGGTATGGCTGGNCTAACTGCCAGTAGTTTTCTCTTGGTAAAGTAACTCGTCGGGAATACTTAGTTGCTTCAAATCCCTTCCTTGGTAGGTTCTCTGGTTAAAAAGTCGCTCGTCAGAGGTATGGCTGGAGAGAAGAACCAACTATACTAGAAGTTTAGCAGTTATGAGTATGGTATGTGGTTGCTTTCATCCTCTGTTCTCCACTTGTTTAGCATCAAAGTAAGATATATGAATGTTTGATTCGCGATTAAATTGAACTTATCGCATTACTTTTGTGTCAGGTTGGTTATATTCTTGGGTTAGGTGATCGACACCCAAGTAACCTTATGCTGCATAGATACAGGTACATGAAAGTTGTTAAAAAAGGGTGATCACATTACTCAAAAGATCCAACGTTAGATTTGATTTCTTTATCAATGGTTTCAATCTTGCAGTGGTAAAATCTTGCATATTGATTTTGGAGATNGGTGATCACATTACTCAAAAGATCCAACGTTAGATTTGATTTTTTTGTCAATGGTTTCAATCTTGCAGTGGTAAAATCTTGCATATTGATTTTGGAGATTGTTTCGAGGCGTCAATGAATAGAGAAAAGTTTCCCGAAAAGGTATTAACTATAGTGTTTTCATCATAATACTTGTTTGCGACAAGTGTGGGTATTTGAAAAAAGAAAAAAGAAAAATCGATGAGGAGAGAGCTTTATTGGTTAAAAAATTATGTTAGGTTCCGTTCCGTCTGACAAGAATGCTTGTCAAAGCAATGGAAGTAAGTGGCATCGAAGGAAATTTCCGGTCGACGTGCGAAAATGTGATGCAAGTTCTCAGAACCAACAAAGACAGTGTAATGGCAATGATGGAGGCGTTTGTGCACGATCCTTTAATCAACTGGCGTCTTTTCAATTTCAATGAAGTCCCTCAGTTAGCCCTGCTCGGTAACAACAATCCCAATGGTCCTGCTGTTGTTGAACCTGAGGAAGTAGGTGAAGATCCCGCCGACGTAGACCTTCCTCAGCCTCAAAGAAGTACTCGAGAGAAGGAAATTCTTCAGGTTTCTTTTGGAAATCTTTCTCTTGCTATGATAACTCATTCTTTAAAAAGAAAAAGGGCGACTCTTCGTTGTTGTTGTTGTTGTTAATGTGATTCTTGGATTATTTCAGGCTGTCAATATGCTTGGAGATGCTAATGAGGTTTTGAACGAGCGTGCAGTAGTTGTGATGGGTCGTATGAGTCATAAGCTTACAGGCCGTGATTTCTCTCCGTCTGCAATTCCAAGCAATCCCATTGCTGATCACAATAACTTGCTCGGAGGAGATTCTCATGAAGTCGAACATGGTTTGTCTGTGAAAGTTCAGGTTCAAAAGCTAATCAATCAAGCCACTTCCCATGAAAATCTCTGTCAAAACTATGTTGGGTATGTTCGTCTCCATATATCTGCTTATCTGTTTTCATTATCATTAGTTTTGTTTGTGAGATATGTTAAAGTCATGTTATATTGACACATAGAGAACATGGATTCTGGAATAAATTATCCAATTGATTGAGGCAAAAAATCTGAATAAGTTTTCTCTGTTTTTGTTTTTGTTTTGCAGGTGGTGCCCTTTCTGGTGAGATGGGTCATCTGTACATTTTTTTACTGTAAATAGGCTTTGTAAAATTTCAACTAAGTTGCATTTATTTGGATTTAATTCGACAATAAATTATGTTCTTTTTAATGTAAATAATTTATTAGGTTCCTAGTCGTGTATTATAAAACTTTATAGCGATGCAGCGTGGTTGAATAAATGGGCATGTCACATTCTTTACATTTATCTCTCTTTTTTTTTTTTTGCAATTGAANTTTTTTTTTTTTTTTTGCAATTGAATTATGCATTTCTCACCTCCTATGGTATCACATGTGCTTGTGAAGACAACTGGGGAAGNCTTTTTTTTTTTTTGCAATTGAATTATCCATTTCTCACCTCCTATGGTATCACATGTGCTTGTGAAGACAACTGGGGAAGTGATGATGATTGTATTTGATCTTGATTCGATCTGGCTAGTGACCAACAAAGATTTTACCAGCTGAGGTTTCAAATAAAGAAGTTGGAGATGATGAAAGTGTTGCGCATCAGCGCATGGTGTGTGTGTGTGTGTCTCCCTCTCTTTCTTACCAAAGATGAGTACGAGTATAAAAACATTCATGCATATTTGCTTCCTTGCTTTCTTGTTTTGTTCATTTGTTTCATCACTGCTTCTTTACTCGCATGTTTATCTTGTTTTCTTTCGGCTTCTTTTTTATTTATCTCTTTACTGTTTTGTTTGCTTCTTTGGTTTCTTTTTTCTTAGTATACTTAATTTGTCTGTTTTATTTACTTCCTTACTTTTTGAACAGAGATGTTCTGTAAATGAGCGATGAAAAAACAATGTTCGGAAAATCCTTGGCACCTTACAATAGAATACAACAAATCCATCTCAAAACAAAAATTATCTCCAAATTCAATTGGCATAAATACAATGAAAATATGAATCCAGTCACCTCCTTTTATCCAAAGAAAGAATTTAATCGGAAGATTTTTCCACTCCATTCGAAAATTCTTTTAGAATGCAAATTTTATTACACATCGGTGAAGTTTATTTATAACAATCTTGATTTTACAGAGAAGCATAANCTTTGCTTCTTTGGTTTCTTTTTTCTTAGTACTTAATTTGTCTGTTTTATCTACTTCCTTACTTTTTGAACTAATTTTTAGAGTCTCCTAATTTTTATATGTAGCTCTCAAAGTATTATTACTATCGTATAGTTTATGTACGTTTTAATTTATGATCTCCTTGATAATTATGTTTTAATATGAAAAATAGAGAGAGAAAAAAATAAACATGTCACCTTTCATTCGTATTGTAATATCCAGGTCCAACTTTATCAATGATAATATAAAAATTAACGTTGAACAGAGATGTTCTGTAAATGAGCGATGAAAAAACAATGTTCGGAAAATCCTTAGCACCTTGCAATAGAATACAACAAATCCATCAAAAAACAAAAATTATCTCTGTGATTTTCAATAGAAAAAAACAAATCCAACAAATTCAATTGGCATAAATACAATGAAAATATGAATCCAGTCACCTCCTTTTATCCAAAGAAAGAATTTAATCGGAAGATTTTTCAACTCCATTCGAAAATTCTTTTAGAATGCAAATTTTATCACACATCGGTGAAGTTTATTTATAACAATCTTGATTTTACAGAGAAGCATAAATTTCAAAAGATTTGTTGTTTGTTTGTTGCCTTGTTGGAATGTCAATAGTAATAAATTTTTTGTTAAACCTACCCAAACGAGACAACACGTATCATTGAAGCAACTTGTGATAGTACATTGTATTAACTAAAATGAGTGATTTTTTTCTTCTTTTTTTGGTATCAAAATAATTCGGAGAAAAAGACGAGAAACGAGACGTAGAGTCTCGCGTTACGTTACCAATCTCCTTGCGGCAGTTTAGCAGCCACACATACACCCTGCGAGTTTCAGCGCATTTTAGTAGTATACNATAGTACATTGTATTAACTAAAATGAGTGATTTTCTTCTTCTTTTTTTGGTATCAAAATAATTCGGAGAAAAAGACGAGAAACGAGACGTGGAGTCTCGCGTTACGTTACCAATCTCCTTGCGGCAATTTAGCAGCCACACATACACCCTGCGAGTTTCAGCGCATTTTAGTAGTATACGCAGTGCTCGTGCTAAAATACGCATAAAGAGTTAAAGGTGATAACTTTCACCCTTCTCTCGCCACCACTTGCTTGAAAATTGACACATTTCTCCATTTTTCCCCGACAAAAAAAATCCAAACAAATAGAATTTTGCCGTTCTCAAATTTGTGCAACCTTCTTTCCTATTTTGTTCTGCGGTGGCGTCTTGATCATGATTCTTTCCGGANTCATTTTTCCCCGACAAAAAAAATCCAAACAAATAGAATTTTGCCGTCTCAAATTTGTGCAAGCTTCTTTCCTATTTTGTTCTGCGGTGGCGTCTTGATCATGATTCTTTCCGGAAACTGAAAGAAATCGAAAGAGAACACTCGAGTGGCATAAAAGGAAACAGAGCAATGGCTTCTTCTCTGGAGATTGTTCAATTCTGTGGGTCTCCTGTGTCCGTTTCCCGCCATAAATCTCCACTAAAATTGGAATCTAGAAAAAGGGTTTTGATCAGATTAGCAGATTCTCGGAGTTGGCATCGTCTCGGTAGATGTGTTAGGGTTTATTCATCTTCTCTGGACGGCGATAAGCAGTCAAAAGGTCAGCTTTTTTTCTTCTTCTTCTTCTCTTGCTTATCT
>OVBB01000540.1:8140-21972 GCA_900406415.1 Isatis lusitanica
CTTGACATACGCTTGATTGATCCTTGATTGATCCTTGATTGATCCTTGATAGGTTCTTGATTAACATTTGTGGCGGCCGGTTAGAGATAAACGATCTGATGTACTCACTCGCAATGGAGCTCGATTCACAATCATCCTCTAAAAAGAAGAGACGCAGGCGTAGGCTGGTCAACCACAGGCAAGCAGCATCAACTACCTTTACAATCTCAAATGGCTTGACTTGAAGTACTGTGAGAAACTAATGTCTCTTCCAATGCTTCCACCAAATCTTCAAAGGTTAGACGCACACGGCTGCACTTCACTTGAAAAGATTGAGAGCTCGTCGGCTCTTATTTTGGCGGCAGCAGAGCAGTCACACTCCTCGTTTATCTTCACTAATTGTACCAAACTTGATCAAGTCGCGAAGAATGGTATTTTATCTTATGTCCGGATGAAGATCCAGTTAATGTCAGATGCACGAGCTCACCAGGAAAATGTATTACCACAGTGACTCTTAGACTCTGAATGGTTACGGTGTAGAGCAGAATGGGTGGAACGTACCAAAAAGGGCAGTGAAACTGTCGTTTTTGGCATGAACTGTCCAATCAGTAAAAATTGGCATCTGACTGATTCTCTTTTGGTATCGAATTTTTAGGGATCAGTATTTGAAGTTTTGGTTGGGATCTGCTTTCCTGGTTGGCATTTACCTGTATGGTTCAATTACCGAGCGGTTGGGTCGGAGTTAAGCCAAAACTTACCTCGACACTGGAATGAAGATAGGCTTACTGGTATAGCTCTTGGCGCTGTTATCTCTTTTAAGGACGAAAGAGATCAGAAAAACCGTCTCTTAGTTAGTTGCACCAGTGAGCTTAAAGGAGACGGGCCTGCAATCTCGTTTAGTTGTGTTCTTGGTGAGTGGTCAGAACATGGCAACGATAAAACCCGACACGTCACCAAGTCATCTGGTCATGTCTTTATTGGATACACCAGTTTGTTAGACATCAAGAAACAGGCTAAAGGAGAAAAATGTGTTACTATGGAGGCTTACTTTAAATTCCAAGTAACTGACGGAACGAAACAGATCCCAAACTGCGAGGTGCTAAAGTGTGGTTTTACTCTGATCTATGCACCCACTAAACCTGTTCGTAGCATGTGTACTGAAAAGTACTCTGACCATGGCGATATAATGTCTGGTTCAACGACCAATACTAATGGAAACATCAAGAATGAAGAAAGTCACTTCCCGATCCTAAGTGGAGCAACCTCTGTTTCCTCGGTGGCCCTGAATATGGGCAGCGAAATCACAGAGGAAGTACAGTCTTTGAAAGGTAAAAGACACGTAAAAGACATCCAGTCTAAAGCTAAAACTACTGCATCTTCTTCAGTAAGTGACGGTGAAATTCATTTGGAGGTTAGCGTTGATGCTACTAAAACAAATGATGACAATAACAGTGGTAGATACGTGTCACTGGGGAGCTTAGAAGGAGGTGAAGTTGTTGATGAGGAATCTCCAAAGATCGGTGAGACCAATCTAGGAGTTGAAACATGCTCTCGTGAATCTCCCAAAGATACAGAAAAATCTGGTAATGAACAGAGTGCACGAAATGGCGCAAACAACTTACCTGAGCGGATGAAGAAACCTATGCGGCTAATTTGTCTTGTGATTTCCATTTGTGCTGGTTCAGTTTTCCTTGGGGGAAAGGGAAAGAAAAAGAGATGAAAATATGTCTAGTGCGAATTACTAAAGTATGTCTCCATCGTTCCTATTAATAAAGTATGTATTCATCTTCTCTGATCAAAGTTTTAAGTGCGAAGTGGCTCTCAGTTTCACCATCATTCACCGCAAATTTGGTTGAACGATTCTAATAGAGAACGGAACACCAAGAATGCATATGATATATGGGGCACCAATATCTCTTGATAATATATAATCTCCTTTTTCCAATAGCCCATTACTACTAGCCGTGCCTTAGAATTTGGTGCTTTAACTCCATTTATTCCAGCTTTTCTTCTGAAACCAACTTTAGTGAGAAGAATATTAAGGAGGATTCAGTCTTGATACACAAGCATTAGATATTCTCATATGTATATGCTAGATTTCCTTTTGTATAAATAATTAATGTAAGATCAATCAATAAGACAAATCAATTCTATCGATATTCATCTCTTGTCACCGTATCAAAGCAATCAATCTGAATTGGTTGGGTTGTAAGAGCCATCTTTAGCTTTAATTTTTAGCTACAGCCTAACAAATTACCAATCATGTTTTATCTCATTTTTTAAAGTTACAGTCTCTCCAGCAAAAAAATGGCTGTAGAAGCCTTATTTACTAAAGTCATATTTTAAAGGCTGTAGAGCAAAATATATGGCTGTATGAATATCTTTCATTTTTATTATTTTTTAAATTTATTATCTACGGCTACCGAATATACCGTTACAGCAAATATATCTATAGACCAAATTCTACAGCAAATAATATACATCTACAGTCCAACCAATCATCCACCTAGTCTTTTTTTAAGTACGCCCCTCGGCCTCTTCTTCTTTTCTAATCTCTTAATCTGTTTTCTCACCTAAGAAACATAGCATCTTTCTTTCATACATCAAATTTATTCTATGTCCATCATGGCTGCCGCTGACGGAGTTTCCAAACCGAAAACCATCTCGCCCGGTGATTTGTCGTCACTTGAAAGTCGGGTTCGCTGCCCACACTTCTCGAGCCTATGACTGACCCACGAAACCACGCCGGAGTTCAGTCTCGGGAGCGTATCTATTCTTGATTGAGATGCTCTGTTCAAAACAGACTTACCTTTCAAGTTGTAAGCCGAGCCAACGTAAGCCTCCGTCAATGCGAGCAGATGTTAGCTTCATACCTCGGATGTCGACTTACCTTGACAGTCTCAAGGACTTAAGTCTATTCCGAATTGAACTGACTTTGAATAAGTTCTCGATACTACTCAGCTCAGTCATTCCACTAGCACGGTAATCTAAATCATTCGGACTATTACTCGTAAATTGTCTAAGTTACTTGGAAATGCCGTACTTTCATTAACTTAGAAAAAAATAACTTATCAGCTTACAAAAGATACGATGCCAAGGTCCACAGATCGGACCTCGGCTCTACAAAAAAAACGATTACATAAAAAACTACTAATGGACCGCCTTAGTCCTTTACTCGTTCTGTCCTTGATCCCCAGAAGGATCATCAGCCGTCTCTTCCATGCCGTCATTCGTCTTTTCGCTTGGAAGACTTAGCTCGTTTGTTGCTCCGGACTCCGGTCGAGACGAAGGACCAACTGCGACAGCTGGTGCATCCAGCTCGTCTTCCTCAAAGGCAATCTCGTCGATTGCCTCGACGGCGTCATCCCACACATTTTTCTCCTCTTCAAGCTTAGAGAACATTTCATCGGGAATGGGCAAACCCTTTTCCGCCAGTGCCTGAATGAAGGACAGCATACCCTCAGCCTGCACGGACTTTGCCATGATCTCCTCCACCTCGACTCTCTACGCAACATAGCGCCACATCTTGTCAAGGAGCCCGACATACTAGCCAACAACTTTGGCGCGTTCAGCTATGACACGTTTTTCCCTCGATTTGCGAAGCCTCACCCGCTCCTTCGAAAGAGTCTTCCGCGTCTTTTTCTGCTCTTTGACCGCGGACTCTTTGGCTGCCTCGGCTTCCTTCAGCTGAGCCTTCAGCAGAGAGACCTCTTCCGCAGCGCTTTTCAGCTCGACCTTCTGGTTCACGAGATCCACGTTCTCTAGTGTAAGCTTCTCATTTGCCTCGGCAAGGCGAGCTTTTTCAGCGCGAACATCTTCCAGTTCGTCTCCAAGATCCTTCGCCACCTTCCGCGACGCCTTAAAATCCCGATCGTATTTGCCTACCATAAACACGGCAACGTTCAAGGATCTCACCGTGTCTCAAAGTGCTCGGCCTGGGCGAGCTCCGCCGGATTTTTGGGGCGCGCCATTGGTTTGGTCCTCATGCTCCAAACCAGCTCGGCGCAACGGTCGTTTTTTGCTGCTATCGGCTCGTCGCCTTTGTAGTGAAACGACCATTCGTAGGACTTGTCCTCCGCAGCGTTCTCCTGATGGTCTGACACCGCAGCAGCATTATCTTTCGGCGCTTCCATCTCTTGGTCGATGACGTTTGTCTTGTGTCCCTGGACTTCAAGCTTGTCGGGAACCACTTCGGCATCCTCTTCCCGAAGAGCAGGCTCGCTGGGGATCACCTCGGCACCTTGCTCTGGGGCCACAGTGTTGACCGCATCGTCTCCTACGATGTCGACGACCTCCTCAGGAGCCATCTCATCGGGAGCTATATCGTTACCGGCCTTAACAGGAGGAACCTTCTCGGTGTCACGCCTCTTGGAAGATCACGTCATCGTCTTTGGCCCTCCCGAAGACTCACCGACTAGGTTAATCAAATCGTGACCCAGGCTGCTGAACTTTCTCTTTCTGAGACCCATGTCTTCTCGATCGAGTGCGGCCAAACTTCTGAGTATTCGTCTCAATGCGCGCTCAACTCTCTTCGCGGAAACGTCAGGCCACGTCTGATGACTCAGTCTTGTGAAGGCGTCTCTCACAACTTCGAAACTTTCTGGGAGTGGGTCGAGGAAGCACGACCTATCTGTAAGATAAAAGAAAAAATCGAATTAATCACCGCGGCAAAATAGGAAGACTTAGTCTTAAACGAAATACCAATCGTTTCACTCCACCGCGTTCAAATCTTAATCCTCGGATCGACCACCGCGTATTCATTCTTTTTCACGAAGAAGTAGTGGTCCCTCCATGCATGAATCTTGGTTTTGCACGGCGGACCGATGATGATGTTGAACTTCGACCTCGCTTGGATGTAAAAACATCCCAAGGACGACTCTGCCGATGAGACCTTGATTGATGTCATCTCTTTCGAAGTAAGGATACGTCAAAGGCAGATCGTTCTCCGAGGTCAGCATCATCATCGCGACCATGAGACGCATTGTCCCGTGCGTCAGTTGCATTGGCGCCATCCCTCACCTATCACAATACTCCAACGAGAGACTTGGGATCGGAAATCTTAGATGACAGTCCAAAAAGAAGGATCTATACACGCAGAAGAACCCAGGAGGAGCATCCCAGGGTCTTTCATTTGGCCCCGACCCCATGAAAGTAACTTTGGGACTAACCCCACACAAATGCTTCAGATTGACGAGGTGCTCCTTGGTAGTTCTCATGGGATAGACCTTCCAAGCATTCCCAGCCACTCTCTCAACCTTGATCACGGCTTTCTTCATCTCCTTAGTAGCATTTTCTCGAGCAATCCGCTCGGCTCGGTGCGGCTTAAAGATGAGATCCTCGATTTCTAGGTCAGAATCTTCGGTGTGAGCGCTGGCCTCGTCATCTGTGTCGACAGATCGTTCAGCAGGAAAAGTCGCGTCGTCATTTTTGGCCTCGTCAACGAGATCCTCAGCACGGAGGGTCGCGTCGTTGATGTCGGCCTCGTCATCTTCTGGTCCTCTGTCTACCGCCTTGGCACCAGAATCGCCTAAACGATCTAAGTCCTCGTTGATGAGTTAGGGAATCTCCACCTGGTTGCTCGGCTCGGCGTACCCGCCAACGTTTGCCTCGGCACGGTGGAACCCGAGCCCGTAATCCCTACTTTCCACCTCGTCGAGATCGGGGCGCAGATTGCCCCACGAAAACATGAATCCACGCAAAGAAAAACTTGAAAGCATTTCCCAGAAACTTGATGAACTCGCGGCGGCGCGATGAAGAACACGGCGGAGCGGAAGAACACGACGGCGAAAATAAAACGAGAAAGGAGAGAAAAGAGAGCTCTACCTTTTTCGCAAAATGAAGAAGTGGAGAAGTGAAGCCGAAGTCGCGAAGCCTTAGATTTTATAAGGGAGAAGGGCGACGGTTTCAAGAGCAATCATTTCGGTTTTGACTCTTCGGTTTCCGCCGCCCACCTTTTTATCATCATCAGGGTTGACAGGCGTGCTTCGCGTCTCTCAAATCACGTCTCCTCGTCACGAAACTCGCGCGATCTTCTGCATGAGTGACACGTGTCGTCATCACTCTGCACAAGAAGCGTGAGAGGACGTACCGCGCTCCTCACGCTCCCCTCGAAGAATCCCACGCGCCTCGGATGGGATAGACGTCTTCACCTTAATTTCTCGCCACGTTGGCATCAAATATCTTTCATTCGAATATTCCTTTTTCGAGAAAGATAATATTCGTTGTTAAGAAAATGTCTTTGAATTTTCGACAAACTCCTTAAAACTTGACGAGGTGAAATCTTGACGAGCCACTTCTCTTCAAATCCGACGAGCTCGACCGCATCACCTCGACGAACTGAGGGGGGGCTTATTGTTGGGGATGGGTTTAGCACCCTCTCCAAGGCCCATCACGATTCACCTCAGCCGTCAACATCAATTGCCACATAATTAATATTCCAATAATAATGTTTATTTTCGGTAAGATAAATATTAATATTGTGGATAAATCCTATTTCGCATCGAAATAGAATCTTCCATTTTCAGGAAAAGGAAGTTCGCCGCGCCGACCCGAGAATATGGGAAGATCATATTGCCTATCTGAAGAGATAAGGAAAGACGTCGTGAAGAATAAGGAATTTTTCCTTATCTCGAAGGTCTTAGGTCGGTGGGAACTTCTTATATATACGAGGGTCCTCTTCCGATAGAAGACACACGCAAACTAGTTACAACTTAGAACTCATAGCTCTAATCTAGTTTCAACTCGACTAGGTTAAAAGCTTTGGCTATTCGTTCGTAACTCGATTATCAATCAATAAAAGTCACTTTGGCAAATTCTTCGTTTATTCTCAAAGTTCTCTCACAAACTAGATCTCGACGAGGTCATAGTTCAACACTCCGCCCAACGGTCTTAACTATGATGAGTAGGCCGTCAACCTTCGCATGGCTTCGAGCAGTCGCAAGAAGTTTGGTTTTATTGATTGTACTATATCAAAACCATCGATTGATGATCCCAATTTGGAGGATTGGATTGCTGTTGGTGGGTTGGATAAAACCTAAGATTCGGTCAACTGTGAAGTTGCCAAAGACTTATGGGATATTATTCAGAAAATGTTTCCTATCAAAAGTGGAGCTCGTTTACAACAACTCTGCACTCAGCTGGTGTTGCAATTAACAAGGGTCTAGTGTTGATGATTCCTTTGGTCGTTTGACCAAGCTATGGGATGGCATTGTCGAGTGCACTAAATTGAAACGATGTAGTTGCGACAAGTGTGAATGTAATCTCAACACAGCTCGTGACAAAGAACTTGAAGTGTTAAAGGTTCACGACTTTCTCTCTGGTCTCAATGATGCTGTCCATGGAGTGATCCGTTCTCATATCTGTGCATTCTTTGCTCTCCCTGATCTGGACATAGTTTATCAGACTATTATCAAGAATGAAACCATGCACTCTGGAACTACAAAGGACGCTGAGATTATGAGCTTTGCTTCTCAAGTCTCTCGTCAGTTCAATTCATCTTCAAGTCGTAATGGTGGTACGTCACACAACTCATCTCAATCCCGTGGTGAATCCCGGTTTTTGCCTGGCAAACGTGGTCTTTCTCGCATCCGCACTGGATGTGGTCCTACAGGACATGAGGTTTTAGGCTGTTTCAAGATCCTCGGCTATCCTGAATGCTGGGAAGACAAATCAAACAACAATAATAAGTCTTATGGTCAGGATCACAGTATTCAACCATAGGCAGCTTTCCCAAGCTCTGTCAAACCACCAATAACTGATGTTAGTTGACAAGGTTTGGCTGGTCTTTCCGATGAACAATGGCATACCGTTCAAAGCATGTTTAACTCACCTAAACCTACCGACCTTTTGACTGGTAATCATGGTGGTGTTGTATGGATCATAGATACAAAGGCCACTCATCATATGACACGACAACCTGAGTTGCTTCATGATATTCGTCCCATCTCCCTTGTCTTTGTTAAACAGCCTGCATGAGGCAATGTTACTTCTGTTCAACAGGGCACTGTTTTTCTCACACCTAATTTGTGTCTGAAAAACGTTTACCTTGTTCCAGCCTTACATACAAACTTGATTTCTTTTGGACAGTTATCTACTGATAATTTTCTTGTTGGACAAATCACTGACCGCTTGTTCATTCTATAAGACCACACTACGAGGATGCTGATTGGAGCGGGTGATTGTGAGGGAAAGGGACTGTAACGTTTTCACGAGATAAAAACTGTGGCTTCAAATCACACTAGTGTCGACACGGATATTGTTCTGTGGCATCAACATTTGGGTCACCCTACTACTCGAGTTTTTGGAAAAGTCTCGGAGATTGGTTTTTCTTCTAGTTCTGCGTTAGAGTTTTTTACATGATTCTTGTGATGTGTGTTTTCGAGCCAAACAGACTTGATAGTGTTTTCATTATTTTTTTGTTAATGCAAAAGAGATTTTTGATTTAATCCACTGAAATTTATAAGGTTCTTATCGTACTACATATTTTTGTGGCTCTCGTTATCTTTTAGCCATCGTTTATGATGTCTCTCGCGCGGTTTGGTATATCTTCTTCCGGATAAATCTAATGTGTCTCATCATCTACACAGTTTTCTGCGCATGGTTGAACGACAGTTTGAAAAGAAAATTAAAACTGTCCATAGTGAAAATGGAACAGATTCATGTGCATGACTCTGTTTTTCCAATCAAATGGAATCATTCACGATACGTCTTGTTTGCGTTCATACTCCACAACAAAATGGACGAGTAGAACGCAAACACCGTCACATCCTCAACATTTCTTGAGCCTTACGTTTTCAAAGTAATCTGCCTATCAAATTTTGGGCATAATGTGTTCTTACTGCTGCTTATTTAATTACTCGAACACCTTCTCAAGTTTTCAAAGGAAAGACTCTGTTTGAGATTCTTTATTCTCGACCACCATCTCTTAAACACTTGCATCTTTTTGGCTCTTTGGCGTATGCTCATAATTTAGATCACAAAGGTGATAAGTTTGAAAGTCGGAGTCGACGTTGTGTGTTTGTTGGGTATCCATATGGAATGAAAAGCTGGCATTTTTATTATTTTGATCGCAAGGTTTTCTTCAAGTCTCGGGATGTTGTTTTCTGCGAAACAAGTTTCCCATTTTCTGAACTTGTGCAAGATAAACAACCAGGACCAGTCATTGAACCACCAGCGTTGTTCTCCGATGAGGATTTGCTTGAGACTGAACCGCAAATCTCTGTTTCACCCTCTACTGATTCATCTCCAAGTCTCCCAGCCTCACCAGATACGGCTAATACGTCTTCTTCTTTTAGTACTAATGCTGATCGTCAGCCTGAGGAAGAGGGTTCTTCTGATTTAACAACTACTGATGAGTTAATACCATCTGATGGTATTGTTCTTGGACGAGGTCACTGTTACAAGACTACCTCTGTTTTGCTACGTGATTACGTTGTTGGTACAGTCTCGTTTGCTTCTCCCTCCGATTCATCTTCTCCTCAGCCATCCTCAGGTACGACGCAGCCTTACCCCTTATCTCATTATATCTCGAGAACTTTTCTGAAGGTTATCGTTGCTACCTTGCTGCCCTTACTATGGCTATTGAACCTAAATCTTTTAAAGAAGCCATGAGTTATGCCAAATGGAAGCTTGCTATGAAGTCGAGATTGATTCACTTGAAGCCAATCATAGTTGGGATCTTCAAAAAATTCCTCCTAATAAGAAGTTGATCGGTAGTCAGTGGGTTTTCCGAGTTAAACTCAAAGCTGATGGTACTCTTGAACGCTACAAAGCTCGGCTTGTTGCTCTTGGTAATCACCAGAAGAAAGGTATAGATTACGAGGACACGTTTCTGCCTGTTGCAAAGATGAACACTGTTCCCTTTATTCTTGATATTGCAGCTAAGAGAAACTATGAAGTCCATCAAATGGATGTTCATAATGCATTCCTCCATGGCGATACCAAGCCACAGGCGATGAACCTACAATAGTTACAGAAAATCAGTGATTGCAGAGAATTAACAAAGACACCTGCAAGGTTCTCCTCAGTAATGTAGACACGAGACAAATTAAGAGAGGCTGTGGTTATAAAATGGTTTTCTTTAGGAGAAAAATGGTATCGAAAGCCAACACTTTACTTTCATTTTTTTACCTGTTAATCCATCTTCACCTGATTACATCTTCCTTCTGAGCCAAGCTGGTTCTTTTGTTCATTTTTCTCTTCCCTTCGCCAAAGCTCCTTCTCTCTAGCAACCGGTAAAACGAGAAACACAAGAATTACAAAATTTATTCTCCAATCCACAGTACTGTTTTGCACACTTTTCTTTCACGTATCTAGCAGATAAATAATACAATGTCAAGCCATTTGAAGAATGTTTCAAGACCCGAAAACCTTCAGAACTGATATACCAAAAAGGAATTTTTCACAGGAAAGGTAACCATTTTCTCCAAGTGTAACTGTATAAGCAAACAGCAAAGAACTATAGCTTAACAAACCACACTCAAAATGTAACTGCTTCTCAAACAATGATCAAGCGATAGACTAAAAGAACACGTAAAGCTAGAAAATTTCCGGTATCTGTTTGCTGAATTTGTCTACATACAAGCTTTTTCCAATATTGCTGGTCGCTATCGCTAGCGGCTTTCAAATGAACATGGCCTATCTATCAACTTTCTTAATCTGATTTTTTTCTCGACACGCTTATTAATCTAGTCAAAAAGCAATAAATCACACTTGTTGTAAAAATAAACTGAATAATAATTATATGTCTTAACTCTTTGTGTTTTTTTTTATCAATTGATTTTACGCGTTTCACATTTATGATTTAAAAGTATATATAGTATTTTTGAGAAAAATTCAAAATTTTCATTTTTTATTTATATTAATTATATACTAGAGAGGTTAACCCATCCTACGAGTGGGTAAGCAAAAGAATTGATAGTATAAAAATGTTTTTTAATCTAAAATAATATCTTAAATTTTGGTAAATATTTTAAATTATTTAGTTTACTTTTATCATGATATACGATAAAACTCTTTAGAAATACAGTCACTTGATATTTAACATGCATAATTAGATTATTTTTCTCTATAGGATATTTGTTTCTTGAATCAATTCGTACCTTCTTACTTATAAAAAAAAAAATTGTATCATCATTTCTCTTACATATTAACCTTAAAGTACCACTGATTTATAAGAAGAATAAAAAGTCGATTTAATATAATGCATAAAACGACTTAAGCTAGATAATCGACACTAACATTTAATTTCTTGAATCTCATGTGATTATATTTATAAAAATAAATACAATATATATATATATATATATATTTTTTTTTTTAAGATGTGAATGATCTTAGAAGAAATAATGAAAATGACTTCCGAAATTCTTATTTAAACTGTTACATTTTCTGACAAAAAAAAACTGTTATATTTAAAGATGATAGTTATTATGAGTATTTAAGTATAGGTAGCACAAATTATAATAAATCATGTAAATAGTTCAGTTTTGTTAAAATAGATCAAGTTAATATTAAACAATGGAAACATATTGGTTTGGTAGAAATCCGGTTAGTATAGTGGTTTTGTCATACCCAACAGTCAGTTAATGTATAAATTTGTTTTTTATATAACTATAATGATATACTTTTAAATGGATATGAAGAGTTTATCAAACGTTGCAACGCCATGAGTTATTAGTATTATTATGCATATAAGCTATAGATCTAGGTGATCGTAATGCAAATAGGCTACGTGATTATTTTACAGATGTGTGTATATCATTATATTACTGGCATTTGTTAAATCCATAATGCAATGTCTGTTTTAGAAATATGGCATTTTTTACATGTTACCGATTTTCCCGGACCAATATCAAGCTCTTAATAGTTGATAGTTTTTCTGAAAAATATTAGGATTTGGCATCGGTATGTTGGTTTCAGTTCAAATAGAGTTATTAGGATTTGTATTTATGTTTAAATTTTACTCTTAAAAAAATAATTTTTATTATACATATTTATTATACATATATTTATAGAGAAATTACCTAGATTGGCTCTAAAAGTATAGAAAATACTAGATTAGCATTGTGAAAAAATGACTTACTAAATTAACATTAATCTTTTACCAAAAGACATGTTAACCACATTATATATTAGTAATAACAAAAATGCCATTTCAATATTTTAATAATTTTTTAAAAAAATATTAAATTGTACATTGAAATTTTATTTTAAAACTAATTTGTTTTAAAACAAAAAAAACATTTCCTAAAAAATGATAAAAATTTATAAGAAATTATAATTTTTTTTAAAAACTAGAATAACTAAACAAATTATAAAAATTACAAAATATAAAAAATACAAAAATCACAAAATTATTAAAATTAATTATAAAAATTACAAAATATATAAAAATTACAAAATCATAAAAATTAAAAAATCATAAAAATTAAAAAATTAAAAAACTATTAAAATTACCAAAATTATAAAAATTAA
The DNA here is from genome assembly GCA_900406415.1 of Isatis lusitanica. Classification (NCBI taxonomy): domain Eukaryota; kingdom Viridiplantae; phylum Streptophyta; class Magnoliopsida; order Brassicales; family Brassicaceae; genus Isatis; species Isatis lusitanica. The sequence goes on from OVBB01000540.1 coordinate 20,594, forward strand.
AAAATTAGAAAATTAGAAAATATATAAAATAACAAAAGTGTAAATTTACAAAATTATAAAAATTATAAAAATTGCAAAAATTGTAAAATTACAAAAAATTACAAAATTACAAAATTTATAAAAATTACAAATTACGAAATTATGAAAATTACAAAAAATGATAAAAAAAAATTATCAAAATTATCAAAATTACAAAAATTACAAAAAAATATAAAAATTACAAAAAAAATTTAAAAATTACAAAAAATTATAAAAATTACAAAAATATAAAAATTACAAAAGCTTGCTATAATGGTACCATAAACTTTTTTATAAACGTGTTATAGAAAAATACCATGTTTCATGTCTCAAAATTTTGTTGAAAAAATCTATCAATAAGTGTGCCACTTCATTCAACAGATTTTGTGGACAAATCTGTTTACTCAAATTAATCTGTTGTAAAAATATGTCATCCCTAACAAATCTACTACTTCATTTGACCGATTTTGTGAAAAATTTTGTCGCAAAAAATCTGTCATTCCCAAAAACTTGTTACTTCATACGACAGGTTTTGTAAATAAATCTATATAATCAAATAAATCTGTTGCAAAAATCTGTCATTCACACAAATCTGTTACTTTATACGACAGATTGTGTCGACAGATTGTGTCGACAAATATGTTTACTCAAATAAATCTGTCGTAAAATTCTGTCATTCCCAAAAATCTGCTACTTTATACGATAGATTTTTTGGACAAACCTGTTTACTCAAATAAATCTGTCGCAAAAATCTGTCATTACCAATAAATCTGTTATTTCGTACGACAAACTTTTAGAAAAGTCTATGGAAAAAAAATCTGTCACCGACAAAAATATGTCATCAAAGCTAGTAAGGGTAATATAGGCATAAATAGTCATAATTTTTAAGTCAATAATTAAAATAAAATTAGAGTCATTCTAGTAATTAACATTAATTTTACAATTAATCTAGTTTTTTCCCATATTTATATTGTATGTAAAAAGAAGAAAAAAACATTCTCTGGTATTCTATAAACAAAAATCTTGTACAATGTTAAAATCTCATATTAACATTTTTAAAAATTGTTTTAGAAAAGAAAAAAAGATACGATTTGTGAAGATTTTAGTACAATTATAGTCTATTAGATATATGGAAATATCTATTATATAGATAATTGCTCTTATGTGTATTGAAAAAAATGATAATATTGTTTTGGGAAATAGCCAAATAAAAAAGAAAATTAACTTACAAATAAATTGCTGGAAGGGGGTGATTGCCGCGAAGGAAATATCAGTAATCATATTGACCAATATATATCAATATTCCTTATTCAACAATGCAAGCAAAGCAACACTAAAAAGAAAAAAATGATATAAAATTA
>OVBB01000542.1:0-21871 GCA_900406415.1 Isatis lusitanica
TATATATATGTTTCTAACACACTATATAAATAATTCACACACATAAAATATCAATCATGGGAATATTACTATGTAATACTCTGGTTATTTTGTTATGTGAAATATTAGATGTATATATCCATATATATAGGAAACAACAAAACCGAGGTTGCTAAATAACATGCTAAGAACTAATGTAGCTTGCTATATATATTGTAACTTATTTATAAATATGGTTTTAATATTGTTATTTATGTTTTTAACATACCAAATTTTTTAATAACGCATTATATTTATTTGTAATGTATTAAAAAAAATTAACATACCATATTTTGGTATTATATAATATAATAAATATTTTAGCTGTAAAAATAATAACAGGTTATATTTATATCACACTATATAAATAATTCACATACATAAAAGATGATCATATAAATATTAATATATAACAGTTTGGTAATTTCGTTTGGTGAAGTTTTAGATGTATATATTTATATTTATAGAGGCAACAAAAAATGTAACATGATATGAACTCACATACTATATATATTGAATGTGTATATCCTTAGATTGGTTATTTTGTTAGTTTAAAGTCTTAGATGTGTATATCTATATTCATATGATGTCTAAAGAAATTAACATGATATGAACTCACATATGTTATTTGTCTTTTTTTTGTATTAGATGGCTTCGATCGCTGCATCAATCATTGTAGTACCAGAAAGTACATCTTTCTGACAATATACCATCTGTTCAAAGTTATAAAAAAAATACGAAGATGATGATGGATGGTGAACTTATTAATGTGGAAAGAGAGAGAAGAAGATGGATGAGAGACATATAGCATAGTTGCGCGTGAGGGTATATTCAGATAAAATAAGCAAAATATTATCATTGTTTGGACCCCAAAAATATTTTATCAAAAAACTAATTTGGATCCAAAATTTTATCATCTACCCAATTGTCTCATACATTTAACTTTGTGTCTCGTCTTCTTCATCCATTTCTTCTGGGGAGGAAGAAGTTTGCAAAATAAGGAAGTTACTGAGATTTAACTTGATGGTAAGCATGCGGTTGAATTTCTTGTCATTTGACGCCATTTGTTTATTATAGCCCCATTGTCACTTTGTAATGTTGCAATCTTCTGCAACAATTCTTCTTTCTCGGAGTTAGAGGTGAACTTGGAAGAGGGATTTCCTACAGATTCTGGAATTGTACCAAATTCCAAACAGCGTCCAACAATAGGAGTTTTCTAATGATTAAGAAACTAAGTTAATAGTCAAACGCAAGTTAAAACATATAACTACTAACTTTGAAAATCAAACAAAAGGCATTCAAGCGAAGGCATCATCATATAATACTTATTTGTATTAAATACTCTCACCTGATCGGCTGATCTACGTTAGCTTTCTCTTTAATGTTTTATGGATTTCGTGTTGGTTTTTTTTGTTCAATCATTTCCAATCGGTTCAGTGTAAGCACTATTTTATAATTTCATTGTTCTGTATGATTCTTTGATGAGTTTATTATCCTGTTATATTATACTTATTCAGTGTTGTTTTATACTACATGTTATATTGGTATCCAATATACATGTTTGATCTATGTATTTTGCAAGTGTTTTTTCCAAGTGTTTCTGCCCGCCCACTGTGCGCGCCGACACCTAGTGTACATTATTTACGCAACTTTTTGTTTTGTTTTGTTGTCAAGCTGTTTTGCTTTTGATATAGAAATCAGCACATTTTTTGTTTTGATAATCAAGAAAATAACAGAATTTTGTCATCCTTGTTTTCAATCACATATGGACTCTTATTATTTCTTAGTACTCTTGTTGTCCAAATATTTTTCTAAAGCAAAACTTTTCATAATTGAGAATTTTTTTATAATGAGTATTATCTGTTTTTTAGTAATTTCTAATTTACCATAGCTACTAATTTATCTAAAAATTTATAGTATGCATGTGATTCATAATGTTGTAGAAACCAAGAACAATTGAAACATGGTTTAACAAGAATAACTCTCTTATTAATCTTAAGGAAAATCACTCAAAACCTTAAGACCCAAAACTCATAAGTTGTGCTACAAGTTAGCACCTCCTTATATAGGGAAAACATAACTCCAAAACCCTACTTTAGATAATTCCCAAATAATCTTTAGATAACTCCTATGTATATTTAGATAACTCCTAAATACACTTGACTTAATCCTCAATCTATTTCAAGTTTACAACAACATTCTCCTCCTTAAGCTTGAAATCATCTTCACTCATGTCTTCAACACCAATCAGTTTTCTCATCTCCTTGAACTTAACTCTCCCGAGAGCTTTGGTTAAGATATCAGCCTTTTGTTCACTGCCTGGTACATGTTCAACACACACCTGTTCGCTTTCCACACACTCCCGTATAAAATGGAACCTGGTGTATATGTGTTTGGAACGACCATGAAACACAGGATAATTTTTGTAAGCGCTATCATTGACTTGTTGTCAATACAAATAGTTACTTTCTCACACTCTTTTCCGGTGACCTCAGCAAGAAGTTCTTGAAGCCATATTGCTTGCTTGGCAGTCTCTGTAGCAGCCATAAACTCAGCTTCACAAGACGATAGGGCTACTATTTCTTGCTTTTGAGAGCACCAAGTGATCAGCGACTCACTGAGATAGAATATGTGGCCTGTAGCGCTCTTCCCATCATCAATGTCAACATTATAAGAACTATCGCTATATCCCACGAGATGTACCTTGTTCGTTCGCTTGTAGAACAGTCCGTATGAGCATGTGCCGTGAAGATATCGGAGGACCTCCTTCAGACTACCTCCATGTGATTCCTTTGGTTGCTGCATATACTTGCTCAAAAATCAAACACTATATGACAGATCAGGGCGTGTGTGCAACAAGTATTGAAGACATCCGATGATTCTCCGATATTCTCCTCCTTCGACATCTCTCTCTACGAGTGCCTTTGATAGCTTCAGGTTCATGTCCATTGGTATATGAGTGGAGTTACAATCTCCCATACCAGTTTCCTCAGGTATCGTCCGAGCATATCTCTCTTGCTCTAGAACAATTCCAGATTCTAGTTGTATTACTTCAATCCCGAGCTAGTAAGTGAGTGGACCAAGGTCACTCATCTCGAATTTAGTAGACATCTCCCTCTTAAATTTGAGTATTGATGTCAATGCTGAGCCGGTAATTAGCAGATCGTCTACATATACGGCTACTATAAGAAGCTCCTCCTTCTCTTTCTTCCAGTATAATGACGGTTCCTTGGAGCACTTCTGGAATTTCATATCCTGAAGAGTTGCATTCAGCTTAGCATTCCATGCTCTGGGTGCTTGTTTTAAACCATACAGTGCTTTGTTTAGTTTAGAAACTTTGCTTTCACTTCCTTCGATCACAAATCCTTCTGGCTGGCAAACATACACTTCTTCCTCTCCTGTGCAGAAACGCTGTTTTAACATCAAGATGATGTATATCTTCCAACCGTATGAAGTTGAGTGACTGATGATGAATCTGATTGTCTCCATGCGAACTACAGGGGCAAAGACCTCATCGTAATCAATACAACTAGAATCTGGAATCGTTCTAAAGCAAGAGAGATATGCTTGGAAGATACTCGAGGAAACTGGTATGGGAGATTGTAACTCCACTCATATACCAATGGACATGAACCTGAAGCTATAAAATGTACACCTCTTCCTTTAACTCCCGTGCAGAAACGCTGTTTTAACATCAAGATGATGTATCTTCCAACCGTATGAAGCTGAGTTATTGATGATGAATCTGATTGTCTCCATGCGAGCTACAGGGGCAAAGACCTCATCCTAATCAATACCGTGTTTCTGGACATAACCTTTTGCAACCAATCGTTCCTTGTACTTGTTTATACTTCCGTCAGTGTGTCGTTTGATCTTGAAAACCCATTTTAAACCAATCACATGAACATCCTTCAGTGGATCAACAAGATTCCAGGTTCTATTCTTCTCTATCGAATCGATTTCATCTTTACAGGCTTCTATCCAGACTTCTAATCCTTTAGCTTCATTAAAGTCCCACGGTTCTTCGTTTATTGACAACATGAGTCACACAAGATCTTTGTCTCGAGTGACGTAGTCAGTGAGGTACTTTGGCTCGGACCTCGTTCTCGTGGATCTTCTGGTCACCACTTGTGCTTCACCTTCATTGGTCTCGCCCTCATTTCCTACCTCATCGTTCTCGAAGGCCGAGTTACCATCAGAATTAGAACCTACCATGGGTTCCTGTTCGAGAAACTGCACTCCTCTGTTCCCAAAAACTCCAAAATTAACCGTAAAGCTCACATCCGATGGAAGACTTGCTCCTTCAGGTTCCTTCCAGTTCCAAATTTTTCTTTCATAAAATTTCACATCTCAGCTTACTATGATCCTCTTGGTAGAAGGATCAAGTAATCGATATGCTTTCGATCCAGGTTCAATTCCGAGATGAACTAGAACTCTCGATTTATCATCCAGTTTCTTTCTTCCCACGGCTTCAGTTCTCGCAAAGCTAAGACATCCAAAAATCCTTAAATGATTAAGGTTTGGCTTTCTTCGCTTCAGTGCTTCATACGGGTTTTGTTTTCAAGAGACCTCGTTGCAATTCTGTTGATCAGATAAGGGGAGTGTCTGACAGCTTCGCCCCACAGGTAATTTGGCAAACCCATATGCTTCATGATGCTTCTCGACATTCCCAAGAGTGTTCTATTTCGTCTCTCAACCACTCAATTCTGTTGCGGTGAGTAGGGAGCTGTTAAGTGTCTCTTGATCCCATGTTTATCACAATAGGCTCGAAATCGTTATATACAAACTCTCCACCCCTGTCTGTTCTGAATGTCTTGATCACAGCATTGCTTTCTTGTTCAGCGAGCAGTTTAAAAACTTTAAACTTTTCAAGAGCTTCATTATTTTTCTTCAAAAGAACTGTCCATATATATCGTGAGAAATCATCTATAATCACGAAAATGTACCTCTTTTATGCCAATGTTGATGGTGTAATAGGACCACATTGGTCTCCGTGAATCAGTTCAAGAGCTTGGGAAGCTCTGTATGTAGTTGCTTGTGGAAACGGGCTTCTGGTTTTTTTTCCAAGTAAGCATGACATACATACTTGCCTTTCGACATTGATATTTTGTACACCAGTGACTAGCTCTTTGTTTATCATCAGCTTCATTGTATCCGCATTAACATGTCCCAGCCGTGCATGCCATGTGGAAGACTCGCGTGTGGAGGTCAACTGTAGACACTTAATGCTCTCAACTTCAAGTATCACCTTATACAATCGATTTTGAGACCGTTTTGTTCGAACCAGAAGCTTACCAAAACGGTCATAAAGCTTTAAGTTATCATCAATCATCCATACCTCACAACCAGCTTCAGTGGCTTGGCCCAGACTTAAGATGTTACTCTTTAAGTTAGGTATATAGTATACGTTGTAGAGCTCTCTCCTTTCACCGTTGTCGAAGACAAAGCGTATCAAACCTTTTCCTTTAATATCAATTCGTGAGTCATCTCCAAACCTGACCTTCCCCGTAATGCTTTCACCGAGATCATAAAAGAAACCTCTGTCTCCGCTCATGTGGTTAGATGCCCCATTATCAAGATACCAAGTGTTGTTAGGCTCCTGATTAGTCTGACAGACACTCGGTATTGCCTTATCTTCTTGAAGATAAACAACTTCGTGCATCATTAACTCATCCGCTGACTGAGTATCTTCCTCCTTCTTCTCCATTGTCTCTTGGAGCTTAAGTAACCTATCAGGGCAGTCCGAGGCGTAATAGCCTTGTTTATCACATCTAAAGCACGTGATGTGAGAAGTATCATACTCCTTATCTTTGTACCATGAACGGCCACCACGTCCTCTTCCTCTCGAAAAACGACCACCTCGTCCTCTTCCTCTGTAGCCTCCGCTACTGTTCTGATTTTAATTCGAGTTAGCATACATGAGTTTGTCTTGTTCCTCATCTTGTTCTTCTTCTTCCTCATAAATCCTTTCTTTGTATGCTTTTATACGACCTATGATGTCTTCGAAACTTGTTTTATTAAGATCTAGTACTTGCTCAAGAGAAGCTACAATGTGTATATACTTCTTTCGAGGAAGACTTGACAAAAATTTCTTGACAATCTTAGGTTCTTCCATTCCTTTCCCAGAGCAGCTGACTTTTTTGTTATCGCTGAAAGTTTGCCCACAAAATCATCAATCTTTTCAGATTCCTTCATCTTTAAGCGATCGAACTCAGCCATTAGAGTTTGCAATCTTGCCTCCTTAACCCTATCTGCTCCGACATGTCGAGACTTTATTGCCTCCCATACTTCTTTAGCGGTTCCTAAATCTCCAACTTGAAGGATAAGAGATTCTGGAATGGATTGAAATAGTAAAGCCCATGCTATGTCGTTTTTGTCTTCATCAGAGTTTCCCTTCTCTATTACTTCCCATGATTTGTTAATCTTGAGAAGTACTCTCATCCTCATGCACCATAGTGACCACACAGTGTAATTGCTGGAATTCAACATAGGGCACTTGACAAAAGAAGATCCTGCTCCTTCTTTCATCTTCGTGACCTTCTCTTCGTCGTCGTTGCTGGTCGTTGGGACAATGTCACCTCCACCACCGGCCATTAGATCTCCTTGTGGCTCTGATACCACATGTAGAAACCAAGAACAATTGAAACAGGGTTTAACAAGAATAGCTCTCTTATTAATCTTAAGGAAAATCACTCAAAACCTTAAGCCCCAAAACTCATAAGTTGTGCTACAAGTTAGCACCTCCTTATATAGGGAAAACATAACTCCAAAACCCTACTTTAGATAATTCCCAAATAATCTTTAGATAACTCCTAAGTATATTTAGATAACTCCTAAATACACTTGACTTAATCCTCAATCTATTTCAAGCTTACAACAACAAATGTAGTATATTTTCGTAGCTATAGTTTTTGTACATCGTTAAAATCTTTTATATTATGTTATATACATTGATTTATGGGGCGTTTGCAGAAATAGACCCTTATTTGCGGTCAATTGCAAATATAGACCTTCATTTTCTTTCCCTCTAAAATTGCCTTGTTTTATCCCATCTAACCTTATTAGATCTGATAATCTATGAAATTGCCATTAGTTGTGAAATTAATTGATTTAATACGAAATTCTAAAAGACAACTCGGTCCACATCCTCCTCTCTTATTCACAGAAATGCCATCGTCATCAATACTCTCAACCACCATGAACAACCAGATTGGAAGCTCTTAGTGATGTTTCCACCACAATTAAACACCTGAAAACCCCTCATTTGCGACTTGGAACTGCTTTTCCTTCCTATCCTCTCTGTTTTCATCTTAAGAATGTTTAAATCCAGTGAACCAAAATCTCAGAACCTTTTACCCCTTTATACGATGCAATTCTTGGTTGGGCTTCGCCGGTGGTAGTGAGCAAACCAGATTCCAACATACTACGAAGGCGAAAACCAGATTCGTCGAATTCAAATTTGATCTTCTGCGTTTTTGCATCTGTTTCGCGAAAACTAGTCAAACACAGGTTAGTTTTGCATTTGACAAATTTGGATCGTATACTCCAGTAGACTTCAGATGAAGTATACTCCTTTCCTTTTGTAATAAAAAAACTGATGACATAACTACCTCGTACTAGCCAGGTTAGTTTTGCATTTGACCAAATGAGGGCTTTTTCGGAAAAGACTTCGACCAGAAGTCTACGTTAAAGTGAGGTTAGTATTGCATTAGACCAAATATTGACAAAAATAGTAGAATTCGGGGGAAGTCTACAGGGGTTTAGTTTTGGGGTTGACGAAAACACTAAAACATTGACTAATAATATTTTTAAATGAGTAGACTTCGGCCAAAGTCTGCTAATTATCGGAAAATCAGCAGACTTCATGCATGTGAAGTCTACAATATCTGAAAAATCGTAAGTCTGGTCAACGCGAGTAGACTTCTCCTGAAGTTTACTACATGGCAGACGTCTTACTGAAGTCAACGTCGAAGAATTCAATTGCAAAACTAACCTGGAAGAAGTCTACTTGACAATGGAGACTACGCATAGAAATCTACTATCGGAGAAGACATCTTAACGAAGTCTGAGTTATAAAATAAAGTCTACCTTATAAAGTCAAAGTTTGGTCAATTGCAAAACTGACTCATTCTCAGAGTATACTTCACCCGAAGTCTACGACTTTTAAAGAAGGCATACTTCATATGAAGTCTGCTCGGAGTAGTAGACTTCGGGTGAAGTCTGCCTTCGTAAATTGTCAATTGCAAAAATGACCTGTTTTAGCAGACTTCACCCGAAGTTTTCCATGTTGACTTTACATAGAAGTCTAGTGCGACATGAATTTTTAAAACTTGTAATTGTAGCATATTTAAAACAATTTTTAAGTTTTTATTGTTCAGTGGCAATTATTCTACATCCTACTTGGTGGTGTGTGAATTTTTGTATTTTATTTGCTATAGACATGGCTGAATCTGATTTTTTGTTTCATTTTGTATTTAGCTAACTTCCGCAGACTTCACGTCGAAGTCTTTCTGTAGCCTTCACTTCGAAGTCTACTCTTTGGACTTCTGTTTCTGATATGTTTGTTTCTTCTACTTTCAGGTAATGGTAGTTCGTGTACCTGTTGTTTTTGGAGTTTGGGCGGAGAAAAATAAAGTGTGGAAGTTCGAAGTCAATCATGTGAAAGGAGGGATAATTTTTAATTTGAGAGATGGTTGTACACTCGGTGAGCTACTTGGAATGGTGGAAGATGATCTCAAGGTCGACAAGAAAGTAGAGTTCGTGGAGTTATCATATCCCTTACCTGATGCGATCTTCCAGAAACTCCCTTCAGATACCCCTCCTACGTTTGTGACAAGTGATAGACAGGTTGAGAGCATTATGGAGTTGGGTAAAGAGCATTTTTGCGGCTTTGTGTAATGATAAGGAGGTTAGAAACTGCGAATGCCGATTTGGAGAGTCGTGGGGAGGCTTTTAATGATCATATTATGGAAGATATGTCCGCCGATGATGATTTTAAAGGTGTTGCGGTTGACTTGGACGATGCTGCAAGGGATGGTGTAGACCCAAAGTTAAAAGATGAGAGCGAGGCGTTAGATGTGGATTACAGTGAGTATGGGAAAGTCGACGATGAGGAAGAGGATGATGATGTGGAGGATGATTATGAATTAGTGGATGTTGGAGGTCGTCGTGGGAAGGTAGGACACTCTAATAGGAGTTGGTCGGACAATATCTTTGTTGGGTAGAGCTTTTCTAACAAAGACAAGCTTATATCAGAGCTGAACTTGACAGCCGTGATGTTGAAATTTACCTTCACACACTTTAAGTCAACGAAGTCTTTCTTTGTGGGAAAATGTCAACTGAAAGGATGCGCATGGAGGGTTAGAGCGGCAGTAAAGAATGAACCACTCACGTTTTGGGTTACGAAGTATGTGAAGGCGCATACATGTTCTGTATCTGACCGAGCAGCCTCCCGTCGTCATTGCACTCCAAAATATATTGGAAGGTTATTCTTTGAAAGGGTTGGGATAATTCATGGAATTGTGCCGAAACATATTAAAGATTCGATGAAGTCGATGTTTGGCATGAATATGAATTATATGACTTCTTACCGAGCTTTGCAATATGCTCAAGAAATGGTAAGGGGTACATCAGAAAATGGATATGAGAATCTAGCTTCCTATTTGCATGAAATCAAGATAGCAAATCCAGGAAGTGTGACTGACCTTGTACACGATGACCAGAACCGGTTCCAGTACCTCTTCCTATCTTTTGGGCCTTCCATAGCTGGTTTTCAGTACTTGAGACGAGTCATTGTGGTAGATGGAACTCATCTAACTAGGAAGTATGAAGGGGTTCTGTTAGAGGCAGGGCAGGACGGTAACTTCCAGATTTCGGAATAGTTGACATTGAGTGTGATGCTTCATGGGAGTGTTTTTTTACAAAACTGTGTCAGTGCTTATCGGATGAATATTCGCTTATCATTGTCTCTAACAGGCATACGTCCATCGCTAAAGCATGCAACACTGTGCTTCCTTGGGCAACGCGAGGTATATGTTACTATCATCTACAGCAAAACATTGTGATATACGTGCGGGGGAAACAGCTAATGTATTTGGTTAAAGGAGCAGCTTATGCGCATACCCTTGTCGACTACAACCGGTACATGGATGGCCTACGCCACGCCAATCCCACTCTTGCGACATACCTGGAGAATGCAGATCCAAGGTTATGGTCACGAGTTCACTTCCCCAGAGATAGGTACAACATAAAGACTAGCAACATTGCAGAGTCGATCAATTCTTCACTTAAAAATGCACGAGGTTTTCCCATCGCATTCCTCCTGGACTTTATCCAGGAGAAATTAGGGAGGTGGCACTTTAAGAGGCGTGAAGATGCTTTGTCTCTCACAACTCGTCATACCCGCGGGGTTGAATATTTACTGAACATTCGATAACATTTTGCAGACAAGATGACGGTTGAACGCATTGACAACTAGCGTTTCTTTGTGAAGGGTTGACCACGATACTGTATGGTTGATCTTGAAGCGAGAACGTGCGAGTGTGGTGTTTTCCAGGTCGAAAAAATTATGTGTTCCCATGTTATTGCAGCTGCTTCGGAAGCGCGTATTCATTTATCTACCCTTGTATGCCCGACAAATAGGAAGGACTATTTGTTTTCAACTTACTCGGGTAATATTTTCCCTCAATATGCATCCACCCCAGAAACCGCATCATCCTTTCCTAAAATAAATTCTCCAATCGTGCGGAGGGGTCCGGGTAGGCAGAAGAAATCTAGATGGCAAACATGGTCAGAATTGGCGAGGAAAAAAGGGACAAGACCGCGAAAGATGCACAAGGAGTACCATTGTTCAAAATGCAGAGAACCAGGTCATACTCGACCGCAATGTGTTTGTTACTCTATTTTGTTTTCATATTGTTTGACGTGTCTCCGAGTTGATTATAAATTTTCCCACTTTTTAGGGCATGGGAGAAGACGGATAGTGGAGTGTGTTTTGAAAATCTGCTTGAGAAGTCTGCCTCATGTAATAGCTTCAACGGTCGTGTCGTTTGAAGTTGCCAAGAACCGAAGTGTCGTTTTGGCTGACTTTTACCGGTTATTAACGAGTACTTGTATAAATATGCAGCGCTACCATTTTATAGATATATTAAATATCATTTTGGTTTACACATTTGCTTTATTCTTTCCACATTTTCGCAAACTCTCTGTCTTGCACAATGGTAGAATCGGTTTGGCTATCTTGCCCACCTAATATTCAAGAGACTATTGTGAGAAGCCTCGCCATAAATTCTGTCCAAGATCTGTGTAACTTGAAGAGCACATGCAAAACAACGAAAAAAATTTCGGAACGCCGCTCAGTGTATGCAGCTGCAAATCTACATAGTATCCCTTGGAGAAAGATGCGGGCTAGTCAACCGTTCATAAATTTGTGTTACAGCAATGGACATCCTGAGGCCACTCTGATCAAGGGCGTTAGAGATTGCTTCGAAGGCGGTATGACTGAGGATGGCGTGAGGATGATAAAATTGGCAGCTGATGTAGGATATGGGCCTGCTTTTCACATATACGCAATGCTGCAAAAGGTATTATGGGATGATGTATCTTACTTCTCTCAATTCAGTAGGAAATTGTTTCGTGCCATTAGCAAACTCGAAAGTTCAAGTGGTTGGCCTATTACGCTACCTGCGTACATTGAGAAGAAGAAAGCGTTTGAATTGTTTGTGCTGCCGTCACTGCACAGTTGCGCCCTTGTACTCCGTGTAGTCGTTGGTGTCATTGGTATGCTGAAGGATTCAAGGATCCTAATGAGATGTGCGACAAGTGTTTCTTGAAAAGAGAGTTGGGTATATTTTATAGATACTTCTCTGTAAATTCATATTGTTACTCTTTCTAATAGAGTCTTGTATTGTAATGAACTCAATTTATAAAAACAAGTCTTATATTTTTAAATGAAGTCTTCTCGTTATGAAGAAGTCTTAAGACCACATAGATTATGTTACAAAGCCACAAATGTCCGTTCTTTAGTGGTTACAAAAAGTATATATTTACCGAGATCACACCACATGCACAAAAAAAGAGGTGGTATGGAATATACAACTACGTCAGTCAAGGCATCGCCTCGTACACATCCAACTGCTTCCAGTCCCGATCATCAAGATTACGCAAGTCCAACTCCTTAAATATATCCCTCGCTAATTTCTCCCTGATTGCTTTGACGTTGCTGTCGGAAAGGCCTTCTGTGGAGACCCCCAACGCATGGCATTCTATGTACTTCATACAGAATATGCCGCAATCACCACTCTGTACTTCTGGGGCACATTCCGGTCTACTTTGTGTGTGAAGGCATCAAACAGCCAGTCCTCTCTGTCACCTGGTGCCAGCTCCCGTAGCAGATATGGCACCATCACGGCAATAGGCTCGACCGCCTTGTCCATCGCGGTAGCATCATACATCCCTACTGCACTGTCCCATATGGTTATGTGTCGCCTAGGAATGGATATCCACAACACAACCCAGTGGTGTTTCCCGAGATGCAAGGGGGCGTATATGTCATCTATCTCAGCACCCCACATCTTGTTGGACTTGCAGAATTCAGGGAGATCTCCTGCGTGTAGTTCAAAGGCTCCACCAGGTAGTTTTCGGCCTAGACCATTCGGAGATGGTTCAGATTCAACAAATTCTTAGTATTTATTGGTCCATACCATCCCGAACCAGGCATCAAAGAAGAAAATCCTGTTGGACCTAAACCATTCCGGATTTTTGGACTGACGAAGTCGAAGAAGATTTTCCGCGGCATCCAAATGCTGCAGTGTAAAGAAAAAAATATTAGGTTTATATTAAAGAAGTCTACAATCTACACATATAAGTCTACTATATAAGTCTAACTTATAAGTCTACTATATAAGTCTAACTTATAAGTCTACCTTATAAGTCTAACTTAAAAGTCTACTATATAAGTCTACCATATAAGTCTACCCTATAAGTCTACAATATAAGTCTACCAGAGTATTTACCGTGTCTTTGAGCCACTTTTGACTAGTTCGAAGTTTGTACCACCATTCCCCCGCACTCCCCTTGGGCCGCTTTGGAATTCATTACACCCAAAACATGGGATGTCAATGGAAATATTGTTTGTGCACATTCAACTATTTGTACTAATTAAGTACTTACAACTGAGTCTTAAGCCACTCCCTAATTTCTAGTGTTGTGTCCTTCGCAACAGGTCCAAATGGATCATATCCACGGCCGAAGCTGGTTGGATGGTGTATAATGGCGGGTGTCGCTGCCTGCAAGTAGTGGAGATTGAGTTTCGCCGGAGATCGAAAAGATAGAGAGATACGGTTACGTAACAGCGAGGAGAGAAAAGCGAAAGAAAGAAATGGTGTAGATTAGTAAATTAATTTTCGGCAATTGATAGTAGTTTACCTCTTCGGTTAAATCGAGATAAGCATTTATTAACTGTCAGCTTTTTACATTACTTTATATTTTATTTACTGTCAATTTTCCCCATTAAATTATATTTTATTATTCGTCACACGTTATAATCATTACAAGTATTAATGTTCCTCTGAGTGCGGTCAGAATCTCGCCTACTGATTTTCACTTCCCGCCAATACAAACTTCGTAGTGCAGTCTTCCATATTAGAGTAATTTTTCAAGTTTTCAGGTTTATTTAAATTTTATTTACCCTACCAAAATGTCAACCTCAAAAATTTCCATTTCATAATTTCACTTTCAAAAACGCTTTTTTCAAACATTCCAATTTCAAAATTTTCAATTTCAAAAATTTTCAATTTCAAAATTTTTCACACCAAAAAGTCCAATTTCAAAAAATTCAAATTCAAAATTTCAATTTAACTTTTATTTTCAAAATCTTTTATTTGTTATATTCATCTAGACTTCCCTACCAGACTTCACCTGTCGATTTAAATGAGAAGTATACTGCTATGTTCATTAATAACTTACATTAGACAGAAACAAGAACAAGGTGAATATGGCACACAACACAGTCACTTAGGTTTGAGGAATACATATTACAAAGATAGATGATGCTAAACTAAGATCTAAGCCCTAACCCTCAAATCAACAGTAACCCTCCATTGGGAACTTATATAAAATACACGATAATCATCAGTATGTTTGTAATTCTACATCTGATATGAACTTAAATGTAATCTTAAACCATAAACCCTGCTTCTTATAAAATTCATGTTTATCAAAACCATAACCTTACCATCTATCCATGTTAAACCCTACACTTCTACCTTACATGTTTTGGTTTCAACCTCGTTTACCATCATTCTTTAAATTGACTGATTTTTATGAAATTTTATTTTTACTAGGTGCCAATTACCTATATTTTAATTATCAAATCAAAATTTTAATCAGATTATTTTTTTAAAATTTTATAATTAAAATCTAAGATTTCATCAGAAAGTAGACTTCAACTTGATAAAGAAGTCTACTATTATACTTTTAGATGATATATAAACTTAGTTGGTTTAAATTTATTGGTTTTTATGAAATTTTATTTTCCGTAGGTCAAAACTACCTGTCTGTTATTTATGCATACAATTTTTGTATCAAACTAATTTTTTTAATTTTATAATTTAATTTCAAGATATAATCACGAGGTAGACTGTCTATAGAAGTCTGTACTCTACCAGTAGACTTCGTGGGCAGACATCTAGAATGTTATAAAGGTCATTTTTCCAGCGGGGTTTTTGTTTCTTCGTGAGGGAGTAAGTCATACTTTCACTACCCTCAAGGTCTAGATCTGTCAAATGTGCAATAGTGGATCTACATTTGCATTCAAGATGAAAAAGGTCTAAAATCAGTAATTTCCTGTTGATTTATTTAGGGAGAATTGCTTTAATATTCTCCAAATATTTTGTAATTTGAACAATAACACATATTTTCAAAACTTTGTAAACTAACTTTTCTATTAAATAAAATAACTATTAATACCATAATCATCTTTCATAATTTATAATTAAGAATGATATATACTTTTTAAAAAAAACTCAACTGAAATATATATCTTAAATAACATCTTTCAATAGTATATTATATTCTAAATATAATTTTTGCTAGTTTATATCAAATTATCAAAAAAAATCAAGTAAATTGAAATTTCCTTTATTTATATTTTTCAGATAACGTTATTACTAAACTATGTCATATAAGGGACAAAAAAAACTATGTGATATATGTGCCATGAATTTAAAAAATAAAATTTACAAACATTATATATATTTAGAAATTCAATTATGAAATAGTAAAAATGAAAAGTTTAAAGATATTAAATTCAATAAAGTAGAAATGAGAACTTCAGCAATATTTGATACAAATAATTACATTATTTTTTTCTAATACTGATTTTGTTAAAAAAATGATGATTTTTAATTTTAATTTTTATAACTAAATTTTAAAAACATTTAATAATAGATTTTATGTATTAATTTTAAATTATAAAATCGAATTTAAAATAATTTATATGTTTGATTTATTTATGATATTTGGATGGTTTTGGATTTCAGAAAGTTAGTTTCAAACTTTCAAAAAGAGAGGTTAGTTTTCAAAATATTTAAAATTTCTAGAATATTTAATCAAATTTCCTCATTTATTTAAGTTACAACTTTTTTTTAGTAGAGAGTTAAATACTTAAAACATTAACATTTTGGATTTGAAAATTTAGAAGATGAGTTGTCAAAAAGTTTAAACGCACAAACAAAATTTTACAATCATAAAAAAAGATTGCTGCTTAAATTATAGGGTTAATTTGCTAGATTTATATTTTCTAAGATTAATTTGCTATTTGGGTTGAACAGTAAAATGAAAGCAAACCTCTTCTGCGCAGAGGTGAGGAAAGACGGGTTAGCCATTTTCCTAAGCTGTCAAAATCTTTTGCAAATCTTTTGCGCCCAATGAAAAGATACGTTTTAAACATTGTTTGGAACTCACTAATAAACTAAGTAGCAGGGTAAAATAGAAATTATCCTTCACAAAAGTAAATATCTGGAATCATAGTTAAGAGTGATGGTGACAATGAGTTGTGGCATAATTTTTAAAATACCGGGGTCGGACATCATTCAAATTGAGAACGTTGGGGGTTCCCAGACTTTGGAACTTGCGTTGCAGCGTAATTTTTAAAACACCGGCCCAACGGGTTGGGCATCATTCCAATGGAGAACGTTAGGGGTTCCCAGACTTTGGAACTTGTGCCACCCTACTCACAGTTGTACAATTTAAATGTAAAACGAACTGGTAACAACTTGCAGTAGAAGGTAATAAAAATATTAGACACTTCGAATATGTGAAGTACTTCAGTTTCAGCCGGCGTGGGGGCACTATGGTGGTGGTGTCATGTACATGTTCATATGAACCTGGTGCCGAACTTTGTGGGATCACCTTCTGCAAAGAAAGACGAGGAGGACACGACCGGTGATACACCAAATAGTTTATTGGTAAGATGGTTATTGGATGAGTTGAAAAAATGTAGCGGATACATATTGGAAGGGTTGAAAAAATGTAGCGGATACATATTGGAATAGCGAACCTGATCTTTCTCCAAACGAGCAGAGGGTTCTTGGGATTCCAAAATCCAGATATCATGCTTCTTGTGCACTTGGAGAAGCCAGACAATTATGTGCTGCCAAAAACTGCCGGAAAACGCCGGCAACTAAGAGGTTTCAATGCGAAGTGAAATAGTGAGGCACGGAGAAAATCAACCTTATGCGGTTCAGCCTTGCACCATTGTGTTCGTGGCCGGCGGCGAATATCCGCTCCGACAACAAAATTGATTTCATCTGCAGATCCGAAATAGTTAGATCTAACGCTTATGTTATCGATATTAACAGATTAAGCTACTATAAAACCCTCAATTACCTGAATATTTGGGACCTATTTCGTGAGTCTTCTCCGGAAAGGGCTTTGTGAATTTGGGTCGTCGAATAGCTTCAGCAAGTTGGTTATAGGGAAAATGAGAATACCCCGTCAGAGAGATGTGAAGGTTAGAGAGAGAGAGGTATCAATTAAAAAAACTATTAGCGCTTTCTTTAATGAGTAATTGGCACTCATATACACTTTTTAAGATATATTTGCGGTTTGGTAGTGGCTACTGTTCCTATTTTCTAAATCCCGGTTTCAACCCTACTACATACCAATGTATAGTTCCCTATTTAATTGAACTAGTTCTCTACGTTAAATAAGGTAACCAGCAACTTTTGGTATGGGCTTCTCTCTCCTAACGTTCCTCTTTCTTCCGATCTACCTCCTCGCTTTCTCTGTTAAAAAAACCCATCCCCCCCCCCCCCCCNTACTCCACGGCTTGAATCGAAACATCTCTTCCCTAATACTTACCCAACCTTCTGTTTCCTCAGACCTAACATCTTCCTTTCTCCTTTTTTCCAATTTCTTACTCGTTGTGAATCGGGGGATGATGACGAGAGTGTTGCTCCGGCCACGCCTACACAACCACAACTTTACTCGGCCACGAGTTGGTCTGAACCCAGGACATGCCTATTGAGTTGAGGAGCAATGCCAGGTACACCACTTAGTTATCAGGCACACTGCCGTTTAAATACTACTTCTAATGAATCCTTTTGATCACTAACTTCACGGTCACACACTACTTGTTTTGTTTTTGGATGTTGATTCCCTTATATGTAAACTTTATTCGCCGTTAGTTATTCGCTGTTGGTATTTTGTTATTGCTAACTTTGCTGTTACAAACTCTTTATTTTATTACTCTACAACATCATATGTATCGGCTACTATATTTTGTACAGAGTATATTTTCCACCTAACCTTTACATATGCTCTAACCTTAATCACCATCATATGTTACCCGTGCTTAAAAATACTCAAGCCCCATGCTTAAAAATTCCCAAGCCCCATGCTTAAAAAGCCCAAAGCCACAAGTGTAAATTCCCCGTGCTTAAAACCAAATTATTAACGTGCTAAGAAACAAGTTATCACATTAACTTGATAGGTGTCATGACAAATAACTTTTTTTTATTTACGAGTAACTTATTTGTTAACTTCTAATCATAGAAATATATATATACTGAAACATATGCAAAATATCTACTCAAACACAACGTGGTATACAGAAGGGGTAAAACGACTTTATCCTTTTCTGCAGCTAACAGTGATGATATCGGATATCACTTTTCAATCCAAGTTGCAAATTAATCTTGAAATGTGTATATTGGTGAAAATAGCCCTTCTTTAATTACATTACTACAAAATTTAGAAAATATATTACACGTGACATATTAGTAAGTAGGAAACATGGTCTGTTTCAGAATATTGAAAAAACCAACAGTGCACATAACCGTTTTACCAATTATGACAAAAGTTGTGTATATACACTGCAATTACTCTAAATTATAACAGAAAATCTATAGCTACAGTTACAAATTATTTAAAGGGACATTTACGCTCCATAGCAACTTTTGGTAAGTTATTACGCTGGATGACACATTTGGTAACTATTTACACCCCATGGCACCCTGGGATGCGAAATGACGCAGATGCCCTTATTAAACGAATTTGGTTATTTTCGTTGAAAAGAATGTAATGATTACATAGTGAATAAAGGGTGACACAATGATGTTCTGCATTTAATACAAGTTGACTTTCATTTGAGAATAGCGAATGAGCGTAAGAAACATGTCACCTTTTGATTAGAATAGCCCAGTCACGTATAAACGCAAAGTTACGATAAAGTTAAGATGGAGATACAAAAAAATGATACAAAGTGATACAACGTAAAAAGTTGCAGACAGCACTCGCCATTGTTGTGGTTTAGAAGGTAATTACTCATTTATTAACATGCATACGCAATAACATCGATTTATGTTATCTGATGTGTAGATTTTGGTTGTAGTGACATGCCTGGAAAGACGGTGTTGGTGGTGTCCAGTAAGTGGGAGATCAATAGTGGTGGGGATTGGAATTTCACGGCGGATAAGGAGAAGATAGGAAGATGCATAACTGTTGATGAAGGATGTACGTACATGACGTTGGTAGACACCATTAATAGTCTGTTCAAGTTGACTGGAGCTGAAAAATTGATTTACAATACCAGATGTACATCTATACAAATTAGAATGTACTGATGTTGCAACATGGTTTAAAGTTTGCATTAGTCTCGATGGTGGGCGTTTTATGAGAATCATCATGTACTATCCAACATTTTGTAATTGTTAATCACCATGACCAGAAAAACCGATTGTGTAAACGACCGTACATTGTGAAGCTGTAAATTTTTTCTTAATCATCATGTACGGGTAATTGTTTCCCAGACTCGCACATGTACAGTTCATGTACAATGACTAATAGAACCTATTTTGGAAATAAACTTTAGATCTCAAATAATGAAAAGTTATTGAGAGAAACATATTTTCTACACAACATTTTCCTGAGCTGTACATAGTGTAGCTGTACGCCTGTTCCTAGTCATCATGTACAGGTTTGCTGTCTCATAATTATTAATTTCTAAACATTTCTGAAAACCGAATTAGAAAACATGAATCACTAACCCCGGTTTTACTGCATGTTATTGTAAGGAAACTTATAATTAGCAACATCCCGAGAACATTACTAAACACTTCCCAATTGTTAATCACCATGACCGGAAAAACATATTGTGTAAACCACCGTACATTGTGAATCTGTACAATTTTTCTTAATCATCATGTACGGATAATTGTTTCCCAAACAACACATGTACAATTTGTGTACGACTAATACCAGATGTATGTCTATACGAATTAGAGTGTACTGATGTACGGTAAAAAGATGTACAATATCAGATGTATGTCTATACGAATTAGAGTGTACTGATGTTGCAACATGGTTTAAAGTTTGCATTAATTTCGATGGTGGGTGTTTTATGAGAATCATCATGTACTGTCCAACATTTTGCAATTGTTAATCAACATGACCGGAAAAATAGATTGTGTAAATGACCGTACATTGTGAAGCTGTACAATTTTTCTTAAATACAATGTACAGCACCATACATAGTGAATACAATGTACAAGCTTCGCCATTTAAACACGTACACCAAATAAACAAAATATAGTAGAATGGAAAGCAAAATCAATGAGACGGAATTTACCGGCATAGAAAACCATGGACAAGCTTCGCCGAGAATGATGACTTGCTTGGGGGAACGCTTAGGATTTTTCCAAAGACCAACCCATAAAACCAATCTTTTAATCGGTGTCATCTAGAGCATCAACCACTGCTGTTAGGTACTCTATTATGGAGTATAAGTTGATCTTGGTCCAGACTGGGTAATGGTCGAGAGCGAAGAGTCAGCGAGGAAGCATTTTCGAATTCGCCATGCCAAAACTGTAACAGAACTGGAATCTGTGTTATTCTTTTAAAATAGGTGACAATTGAAGACGATAACGGGTAGAGACTGACCTTGTTCCGGTGAGAGTCCGGCGTGAAGAACAGTGGACTAAGGGACTGCAAATCGGAGGGGCTAACAGTCGTCGGATGTAAAACGAGAGAAATATAGACACAGCTAGATATCCCAAAGAATTTTAGCGGATCTCGAAAGTGAGCCGAGTCCCAAAATAATCTAGGGTTTTGATAGAAGTGAGAGTAATTTGGGAAAGTGGGATTATTGAGTTAAAGTTGAAAAGAACGAGATTTCAATTATTTTTAAGGGGAAAGCGAAGGGCTGGAAGCGCTGCATGGTCCGCGTTTCGTAATAATTACACTGACAAAAACAGTAGAGCATTTATTACGTTCACTATTTTTCGACGACGTGAGTTCGTATGCACAATTTTTTGTAGGGGCATTTTGGTCCGAAAATGTAATAGGATGTTATGGAACATAATTAGTTACTATGAGTGTTATGAAATGTAATAATTTATCAAAAATGTGACGCTGATGGTAAATACTTTTATTTAAATGCAAAAGAGAAAATAAAGACAAATCAAATATTAAACATCTAGTGCAACAAATAAACACATTTTACACGTCTAATATATTACGAAAAGAATTGAATTAGCTAGAATATCTCTTTGCAAATGGAAATTAAAAGCTACTACTTTATAATGGGGAAATTAATAATAAAGTTAAGGAATTTCCTTTGCAAACTTTGTATATTATCGAAGCATTTTTTATTATTCTTTCTGTTGCTGTCATTTGTCAACGTGTTATGCTTTCGAATATGCAACGTGTTTTTTGTTGAATAGATATTAAATTTATAGTAGAATCAAAAACACAATTTAAAAAAATCAACATAAAGAAACTAAAAACTAAAAACAAAAACTATTACGATCAGAAATGTGTGCACGATAAATAAAGTTTTAATTAATTACAAAAAGAAATAGGCGGAGCATCTTTTCAAAAGAATTTAAAACTACTTTGGAAATGGGGAAATAAAAAAGAAAATTAAGAAAATGTGATTTGGAAATCAAGGAAATGTGATTCGAGGAAGAGAAGAGAACCGCGTCAAGCGGGATCTTAATCAAACGTGTTCTTAACACGTCTGCCATTGTTTCTCTATCACGATTCTAAACATAAAAACACTGATACGAGAGAATAAACAAAATCGGAAAAAAAGAAAAGAAAAAACCAGACAGTATGTTGTGTTCCAGATCTAAAAGAGTGTTTATACTTATTTGTATTCTTTCTTCATTCCTTCTTGTCGCCAGTGGAATATTGATTGCTGGTAAGAAAAACAGATATTTTATTCAACTTCTGCACAATAATTTCTGGTTTCTTGAATTTTAATCAAACATAGGATTAAGTTTCTTGAATTTTTTTTTTCTTCACAATTTGGCTTGGATTCTTTCAGAAAAAGAAGGAAGTGTAGAAGAATGGA